>JASSUY010009444.1:6872-38847 GCA_032466535.1 Forpus xanthops | reverse complement strand
TCAAGGCCAGGTTGGACATAGCCTTGGATGGCATGGTTTAGTGGGAGGTGTCCCTGCCCATGGCAGGGGGGTTGGAATGGATGATCTTCAGGTCCTTTCCAACCCTAACTATTCTATGATTCTATGACTACGGTTTAAAGATACATGCACAGAGCATCCAGGATCAGAGTTCATGTATCTATGCTTTACAATAGCTTTAGGGTGCTGAATTACACACATACACATGAAACGTTATTTAAGCAGAGGGTAAATTTAAAAAAAAAAAAAAAAAGGTGAGAAAGAAAGTAGAGGCGTTTGCAAAAAATTCACTTTTAATTTTACCACAAATGCCTTCCTTCTCTTTCCCCCCACCCCCTACAGCTGAAGATTTTGTTTCCTTCCTCTCCATTTCACAATCAAGAAAAGAAGGAAAGCAAAGTTAAAACCAGGGAGTTTCTAGCTTAAATGACATCAAAATTACAATAACAGAAAGCACAGAGAGAGAAAACCAGCACATCTCAGAGTCTCCTGCCAATCTTCCCTAGCACTCCAGCAGACGTGATTTGTTGCTGCTGTCTTTGGAGCCATGGGCCAGTCTCAAAATCCTTGTGCCTGGTTGCAGAAGTGATGAGAACTGGAATCATCAGCACAGTTGCATGAGCCACAGAGGAAGAGCCTTTGGGCTACTGGGCAGCAACAACAGTTGAATTAAGTTCCTGTTGCAGCACTAACACCCTACAATACCGTAGGTATGTAATTTAATATAATCTGTGACTCAGCTATAACAAGCTGGAGGAGAATATGGATAAAAATACAGATAAAAATATGGGTAGGAGGACTGGAAGATATCCAGGTGCTAGGATGTTAAAAGCTATCTAAAACCCTGCTTTGAACAAAATAATGTCATTGGTTTAGAAGAAATGTACTTCTTATTGAGATTGTCTTCTTTTAGTTCAAAAAGCCTCAAATTCCAGCAGTGCAGTAACAATGAATTAAAGATTCCTAACTAAAACTGTATAACGCAGTGCAGTGTTACTATATATATATATTTGCATATATATTATATATAAATATATAAAAAACAGTTGCTGAGAGAAAGGTGACCAGTCACAAATAAACCTCAAAGCCGAGAAACAAAGGACAACCCTCCTGCTTAATCCACTGTCATATTCCACATAGCCAATGCTATATTCAGAAATTAAACATTTGCGCTTGGGTCTACGACACTAGATAGCTGTGTGGGACCTTGTGATGGAGTATTAAGTGTACTGCAATGTCTGCAAAAATTAGTACCTGGTAAAGAGGTCCCAAATATCTATCCATTCAACCTGCTTCTTTTGGCATCCTGCCACTATCAGCCCTGTAATACAGAGTGCGTAGTGTTTATTCTTCCTTTGCACATGTGTTCTGTATATACAACAGACTGGAGTTAAAAACCACAAACCACGGAATGTGAAAAAAGTAATAGCTAACAAAATAACCCTTAGGATTTTAGGTACTATCCTTCCCTAGGCAGTAGTGAGAGGATTTTATCTGAACGCTTGCGCTAAGTATTGCATAGACAGCGTGTAGAGAGAGCGCCTGGCTACACATAAACTCCTTGTTCATGCTTTGTTGGATCTGCGCCACTGTGCACAGCTGAGGATATGACCGTTGACACATGGGCTGTGGTGAGACTCTAGTAGTTGAGCTTTCTCAGTCAGCTAGGATGAGTAACACAGGAGGCTAAGCAGACATTTTATTCCAAGAGCTTTTTGGAATAATGAAGTCTTTCTGTGGTAATACTGAGAGATGAGCATGAAGTCAGAGAAACATTTTCTAAATCAAGTGTATTTGCTGTTTCTGCGCAGCTTGCTTGAAGACAGTACTGAAAGAAACTTGGAAATGATTCCACTTGCTAAAAATCTGATTCCAGAACTGGTTCAGTGTAAGCATTAGTGCAATACAACAACAACTCTTAGGAGTTATGTCAACTACAAAGTTAAGCAAGAGCAGTAACTAACGCATGGATACTTCATGGCTGCATCATTTTTACTTACCTGCTATATGTTAGCTTAAACTACTTCGTAGGGAGCATTTCAGTCTTGAATCTAGATTAGAAACCACAATATTCACACACTAGCTCATGAAAGAGTTGTGTCCCTCTGCAGTTTCTTAAAGTTATTATGGAAACAACTGAGAACTGTGTTTCTGTGGCTGGATGAGTAAAGGAAAATGATGCATTTTCTTACTTAAAAGACAAGTTTTCATTTGCACTGTGGAGAGCAGCAGTTTGCTCTTCCTTTTCCACAACAAGCATAAGTGAGTGACTCATTGCCTTCTTGTTCAAATATATCCTCCGTTTAGCAAAAAGCACATGACAAAAAGAAGATCATTTTTGTCTTCTGAGCTATAAAAACACCACATTTTTCTAGCTGTCCTCTCTTGGAAGATCCTCTCTGCTAGCACCTGGGATAAATGACGTCATACCTTCTCTCTAGCTCCCAGAGGTTTACACTTCTACATTCCTGCACAGTACTTGTTACAGTGCGACAGGAAAGAAAAATAACATTTACTTGATCAAAGCCATTGAAAAGAGCAAACTATTTCTCCCTCCCTTTTTCAGTGCCTTGTGCTACAAGCACTGCCTTCTGAGCCACATCCTCAAATCCTGAGTCCTTAAATACTTCAAACTCTTGCTGACCAGTACTCCTGGTGTAGCGTCTGATGATATACTGGTTAAACACATGGGGAAAAAAAAGATGCAGGAATTAGTTCATTCACTAGTTCTTTCCCTCTATTTTCCTTCAAAGAAACAGATTTGTTTGGTGTAAGACATGCTCTCCAAGTAAAAATGGGCACAGCAGGAGAGATTAAAACTTTATTCCTTATGCATGGCGATGGTGACAGTGGCAACAAGAAGTCTTCTCAATGATCTTACGCTTTCTACAGAATAACCCAGTTGTATTTGAAATCAGAAAAAGCAAAGGCCGTATATCCTCATTTAGTAATGAAGACATAGAATCATAGAATGGTTAGGGTTGGAAAGGACCTCAAGATCATCTAGTTGCAACCCCTCTGCTACATGTTCATCTCTTCTGAGAATAGATAAGGTACAGAACTGAGTTATAGAAACTGAAGAAGCACCTAAGTTCAGGAAGCTAGGTGAAAGTGCTTTTGGGCGGCCTGGACTGTTCCCTGTGTGCTCCACACACTGACTCTAGAGGGAGCTCAGGGCAGTTACACCGTGGTTTACTGTTACAAGCTTGGAATTCTCTTGGCTTAACCTATGTATGCACTTATGAAATCATTGAGCTGAACTGAAAAATGCATTAGGCTTTTTGGAGTTGCAGCATAGCCAAGGAGCAGCAGACATGTCTATTTTCTCTCCTTCCATTTTACTCACATAACAAATACACAACAGAAAACATTACAGGAAAAAAAAAACAACCCAACCGACCAACACACATTTTCATGTGTTCCTCATAGAGAGGAATTTATGGTAGAAATATATATTAAAAAAAAAAGAAAACCCATAAAAAATCTAGGTCATAACACCGGGAAAAATGAGTGGATCCCAAAAGGGAAGAATGAAGGAAAAGGCCACTGGTACGCTCAAGGGTGGAGGGAAGCCCCAAGAGGACTCACAGAGCAAATAAACTCCATAAAGATAAGTAAAAATTTGAGAAACAGAAAAGGGTGGAACCACTGTGTTACTCCCACCTGCTTCCTTAGCCCATTTTTTCCATTTACACATCTTTTGGAATGCAATTCCTAAACCATTCACTAAGCAGGCTTTTACTTACATATTTCCAGGCACTGTGTGCCACTCACTCTGCTCTCCTATGAGTGAAGCCTATAGGAAGCCTTGGAATAAGATGAACACAAATCATTTCCAGGTGTTAGTTAACGAGTAGTTTTTTGCTTATTGGCATACCAGGTAGAGAAAGAAATCCCATTCACTCCTTTCTTGCCCCCCTGATTCCTCTATATTAGCACTGAAAAGCTCTTCTCTATCTCAAACACAGAGTCTCAGAGCCCTTTGCTATCTCTTGGCTTCAAATCAGAATTCTCTGTCAACAGTTTTCAAACCACCTTCCACTTAGGGGTCAGTGATTGATGCCTGCATTAAATTCAAATCTCTCTCCCTGAACACATTGTTCTTCAGTTGTGTTTGCGCAGCTGGAGCTGATGAGCAACTTCTTCCTCTACCACCCCCAAGAAATTGAAAACTAGAAGCAAACAACAGATACTCATATGACAATAGAGGACAAGGGGTGTTACTGCACTGCAATGGTCAGTAAACTCCATTCATGCAAAGAGATCTGCCATAGCCATCTCCAATGACAACTGAGGACTGATGCCTTTCAGTGCTTAAAAACTCAGCGCCTGTATCTGGTGCATAAAGGTAATGGGAATTACACCTGTAACTGCAGGGAGCACACGGAGTTGGATGGTCTGCAAAGTTTTTAGGTAGATGTATACATCCATTGGCATCAAGTTTAAAAGAGAACCTTGTATATTAGGTCTTACCAGAATCTAGCCCTTAATTTCTGAATTCTTTTTGGCATTTATACCAGTGCTGGTATTTCAGATGGCCTGTGTCTCTGTCAGGCAATTTGATTTTCTACTCATGTGTTCTATCATAGAAGCCTTGGAAGCTTCTGCAATGGATTTTCACTTTCAATGGTCCTCCCAGCTATAGTTAAACAATTTAAACAAAAAGACAGACCCATATTTCCCTATGTTTCAGAATCAGAAAAAAAACGAACAGACATTGTACAAAGATCCTTTGTGGCCAAATGAAATCTTCAGTTCTGCTAAGCAAAATGGAGACACATTTCCTTTTTTCTGGTTCAGTACATAATAGCTTTAGGAGGCAACGCTGTTAAAACTGACGTTGTTTTCAAAAGAGTTTCAATTCCTGCCAAATTGAGTTCTCTGTGAATGACAGTTTATCAAGGAGAGGAAAGCTGGATTTGGGGCTACAGCCACTGTGCTTTATCTGACTGGTACTGATCATACATGCCTTTGTCCTGAGTGAAGTGCAATCTGACATCAAAGGTCAGGATTTCACGTCCCTGCCTCCAGAAGACCAAGTGGAGATGTGGGGAACTCTTCATTGTCGTACACTGATTGAGCAGCAACTTGAATTTCTGTGATATCAACAAAAGCTCACAAACCAACAGCGATGGGAAGCTTTTAACAGAGCAGTGGCTCTAATGAAGCAATTAGACAGTTAGGAGCACCTGAATACACAGTGCATACATAAAGAAAACCAGCCAGCCACAATTCCCTCTGGATTCAGATCTCCCTCTCTCCTGAGTTTGTAAGAGTGTGCAATCTATTGTACATGTGGGCAGTCCAGACTATGGCTTGGAACAAGCAGTGATAAAGTGCACTAAAATGGGAAAGAAGGTCATAAACCCAATCCAGCCATCTATGTATGAGGCTATTCCTGCAGTACTAAATACAGCTCACACGACCAAAAGGAAAAACACTCCAGGATTCAACATACACTGCTTTCTAGAAAAGATCCTTCCAGATATAAGTGGGAACTTGAAAGAACACAGAAACACATTTGTGAAACCTGTTTTAACAGTGAAGCAAAGGGAACTAGATAATACCTATTTAGCTGCAAATTTAAGCTTTAGATCATCAGTGAACAAATATGACCATGCAACTAACAGTCTGAAAATATCTGCAGCCTAGGTTGCAGAAGTAAGCTTCCTCTTTTGCAAGCATTTCACCAGACTCATTAAGGAAACTTTTGAAATCTCTATTGTTACTTACTGCAACATTGTCAAAATAACATGAATGGTGATTTTCGA
Organism: Forpus xanthops; assembly: GCA_032466535.1. Lineage (NCBI taxonomy): Eukaryota > Metazoa > Chordata > Aves > Psittaciformes > Psittacidae > Forpus > Forpus xanthops. Next base: position 33,058 of record JASSUY010009444.1, on the reverse strand, counting down.
TGTCAAAATCCGTGAAATTCAGTAGGACTCGGTGGCTGGAGTCAACTTGGATAAGCCAAGAACAGTCTGTGTTGTTATCATAATGTGCAGGATAGTTTGGAGAATGGATTTCTCCACTCGTAGCTTGGAAAACACCGCCACAGCCTGAAAAAAATATAATCAATTTTAATCACAAGCGCTTTTGCTCTTAGTGAGATTCCACATCTATTTTTAAGCTACAAACACTTCTGTCATTATATTTCTACATTAAACTTTTGCAAGATGACTGCTCCAACTGTTCAAGTGGCCTGTCCACAACAAAATTTAACGGAAATGACTATCAGAAAAGTATAACATTATCATTATTTGCAATACAAAATAACAGTGCTTGTGAATAACATTTCTTTCTAGCCCCAGGCTAGTAGTAGACGTCATAAAGGCTGAAGCATTAGTGCTGGTATTCTTCTAACATAGTTTTGTAAAAGTAACCAAAAATATCATCCATATGAATGCCACAGACCTAGCATACTGAGAAAGTGATGACAATGCCGAGCTGAGCATAGGGCTGAGAAAATCGCTTCTGAAAATACCAAGGCAGCACGGATTTCCACTTTCTGCATGAGCAGAAAATTGCAAGCCTCAAGTTTCCGCTTCTCTATCCACACAGCTGAGGGCTTCCTGAGGACTCCACCCTCAGGTATTTCATGAATATGTAAATAGCCTGGAAGGATAGATCCTGTGTGGGAAGTGCCAGGGCTTTCAATAGGACTAAAACAAACAAATGGACTTTTGTATGTTGGAAAAGGATGGAGGAGGGTGAGGAAAATACATTGGGACTGCTGTAGATGGAAGCAGCCTGCTGGAAGGATGAATCCTATACTGTTATTTCATTCTGATCAGTGAGTATTTTAGAGGCTAGAGAGGGGTTGGAGTACAACAGGCAAGGTGCCATGAAGGGATGCAAAAGCTTCAGGGGGCCTAAGTAGAAAACATAAGCCAGAAGGGGATTAATTCGAAGGACCATTGTAGACTTCTTTTATTCAAAACAAAATCTTGTGCCTTTCTCATAAAACTTGTGAGAAAAGAGAAGTATAAACCTTAACAAACTAATGAATCAGTGTGCTTACTGAAGAAAAACTGCAAGAATTAAAATCTGCCTCTCCTTGCTTTTCATTGCAATTACTTTCTAATAATTGGCTTTTTCATAAGAACTCCCATGTAGAGAGACATGTGGTCAGGTCTTTTAAGCCTGTCTCTTTTTTTACTGATTACCAATAAGGCTTTGAACAAATAATCACATGTGGGATGTACCTTACAGAGTTCAGGTATTTACTAATCACTCCAAATATTTTTGGAGACTGCAGAGTTCTCCCAGTTAAGCCACTTTCCCAGCTATTTTTCACTTCACAGTTTAAAACCAGGAGCATTCAGCTAATAAAGGAATCTGTGTGGGTGAGTGGGTGGGAAGAACTGCTGGCATGCAGAAGTTCTTTTCTGATTACAGGAATGTCTTGATTAACTATGTAAAGAAGAAACACCACCAAGGTAGACTGTTACAAAATACATAAGAAGGCCTAGAGTTGAACTAGTCAGACAATTTTCTCCTCTGTGTGTTTTTCAGCATCTCTCACTGTTACCAAATCCAGCAAAACTCAAAATCTCCTTCAGCTTTCAGTCCTATGCTGTTTGCTGCTTTAAATGCTAACATGGCTGACCCTTGATTCTCAAACTTCCTGAATTTCTCATTGTATTAATCAGCATACTCACCACCAGGATTTTCTTGCCAGGAGGCATTAAAGCCTTTATCTGTCACTGATAGATCTGTATTGAAACGGACAGTGGCCGAATTGCCAGTAGTAGTGACCCGCAATGGGTTCTGTGCTGACCTTGGGACACACAGCTGGGCCAGTCTAGGAGATAGGGCATCAGAGCCACCATAAATCTATAAATGAATGGAAGAAACACTGTCAAACTTTGTCAGAGACCATCTGCCACACAGGATATGTGAGAACTGTTTAGATAGGCAAAAAAAAAAAAAAACTAAGTATTGAAAGTGATTCCACATTTTGAAATGTAATGTAGCTAATAAAGTTATTTTCTCGGTACCTGAACCACTTAACACAAATATGAAATTCTAGATGATTTCAAAACAGCCATGCGTTAAATAAGAATTTTCTGCTGTGAGGACTTTGTCACATTCTTTTTGCCCCATTCTTGCAGGGTTGGCACCTTGTTTCTGTGGGGATATAAAACCAGACTTTTTGTGCGTTTCTGCAAACAAACTGTATCAGCCTGTGCTGATATTTTGCATCCTTTATTTTTACAGGCACAGCTAAGGCGGATTTTTAAATTGAGGTTATATTTTATCACTTTTTCAGATAAAACAAAAAATTGCAATTTTATTGACTTCAGTGGCAGAATCAACATCTGAACTATGGGATTTTGGTTAAGTAAATAATACATGTGTATTATAAATACATATAATTAAACATTTTCATAATATTCTTTGGAAACAAGGATATAGATCACACACATTTGCCAGAGAAGACTTTTAAGAGTAATTATTTCCTACTCAGAAGATTGTCTCAAGCAGTTATAAACCAGAAAACCACCACTCTCTCAAACATCACCAGCAATATCATGTACTTTATAATTCATTTTTAATCCAGTTGAAATGAATTAGGTGGCAGTGCTAAAGCCTAGTTTATCCTGTTTCTTCTTTTCCAGACGGGATGTGGGATATTAGCTTAAGCCCATTTATAACTGGTGGAACTATCTCATCTTCCTTTATCTTTCTTCTCAAAGCTAAAGAAAACACACCTACTCAGTGCAATTTTCCAATCCACTGATTTTGGTGCCTGTTGCCTTCAGTGGATGAATTTTTCTGGCTTCTTGCAATGCTAATGAAAAGCAACCCGATATTAAGAGTCTCTTGCCTTCCATTGGTATGTCCCTGGTAGGACAGCAGCTGCAAAAGTCAGCTTGTCAGTAACCTCAAATGGAAAAACTGTAAAAGAGATACACTGAATGAAAAGTGTGCTATTGTCTTTCAGCAACTGAACTAGTGATAGATTCTCATTTTATCAGCATATGTTATGTATAAATCCTAAAGCTAAACTAAAAAGTGGCAAGTTCTAACAACAAAAGGGAATAGGAATATAAGGCAAGAAATCCCATTGTTTTTTCCACCAGTAGCATCTCAAGCCTTCTAATATTTTATTAGTCTGCTAAGCATCAAAAAGGTCAAAATCAGCAATCCATTAATCTCTCTCAGAAAATGACAGGACTATAAGAAGCTGCCTCCTATATGGCCTTTTTGCCTCTGATCACTTCTAGATAAAGGGAAACTCAATATTTTACTAAGTCCTGCCAGATACTTTCTAACCTGGGTTCTGTCCAAGCTAAATATCTGTGCAAGTCTTACAAATAGCTAAGCTAGTCCCATCACCTCCAGGGCTACGTGTAGCGCATTGCTACGTAACTTGATTGCGTGCTCATTTAACTGCTCGTGGTGCCTGACACTGCTCTGCTGTTAGAGGCATAATGGAAAGAATTTTTCTTTAACTAGGAAAAACACTCAGTGACTCCAGAGTAATGTGAGACCTCAGAAGCTGAAGCTTGCATCCGAAGAAAGAAGGAGGAATTAAACTTTTATGAATGTCACAGAGCATTAGATGCTCAGAGGACTGTGTTTGGCTTTAGTGTCTGATTACACAGGCTTAATACCTTAAAGATTTTTATTTTGTATGAGACAGCACTTTTTTGCTTTCTGCATGGAGGCTGCATGACTTGAATGGGTAACAGTTCCTATGTCTCATGGATCACCTTAAGGAATTCAAGAGAAGTCAGTATGGATGAAATCACAGCTCAGATTAAGAATCTGTAATGAAGCAGTCACAGACTGGGGAAGAAGCATGTTTGCTGCAAACTCAGTGTCTTCAGAAAAATCTCATTGCTTGCCTGCTTGTGGGGCTCAGTGACAGCTGCATTTGTCAGAAGTCTGTTCAAAATGTGAATTTTAAAATGTGTTTGTGGTATACTCCCTGAGTCAGAGCCACAGCATGAGATCTAGCAGGAACACATGCTCTTAATCATCTAAACCAGCCCAGAGAAGCTATGTGGCAGAGGAAACAGCAGGAATTTCTAATATGCATCTAATAAGCACCATAGACCATCTTCTCATATCGTCCCTGGTGCCTCCCTGGGGCCATCTGCACACCATGGGCAAGGGGACCAAACCCAGCTCTGACATAAACACTGCTGACTTCTAGTATTACCTCAGAAATTAACACTTTTAGTTGACCTATTGGAAGACAATTAAAGATGGGAAAGAAATACTGATGGAAATCTTGAGGTTTGTGGGTCTCCTTTGTTAACTGTTCGGCAATGGCCTTCTGCACAGTTTCAAAACAAAAAGCCCAGTCAAAGGCATGATCTTTACAGTTAGGAGTGTATTTTCTTCTTTTTTTTTCTTTATGCCAGTTCTATTAATCAGATGCTTTCACAAGGACTGGAACAAAAACAAGTCAGAGCGTTTCCATGACAAAAAACAGTAAAATGTTACTTTTGGCTACAAAGAGGAAAACCAATAGTTACCACATGAAAAAAGAAGAGGGAAAAAGAATGGATGGAAAGAATGAATTCCAGGGTGTGGTTCACAAAGAATCACAGGAAGTCTGAGCTGCAAACAGATAAAAATAGGAATAAAGACATTTACTCTGACCAGAGTACCTGATCCAGAGATAAAATTATGTTGGATGTCATAGCAGAGATGCATGACACTGCCATAAATCTCCTGGTTTTAATCTGTTCTTATCATTTGCTTCTGCTCCGTTAGCTCCATTTATCGTTAACAGTCAGCATTCCAGAGTTATGAGCAACAGAAAGCTGGTTTTATGTGGTTGGTCACACTCATGACACAGATTTTCTGGGAATAAAACTGATCCCCGCTCAGATACAACTGCCAGCAAAGAGAGAGATTGGCTTTGAGAGAGAATTAAGAATTATGGTAATACTTGGTGTTTCTTTACATTTAAATTAGAAGACCAAAGCATATAATAAAGACTTGGAAGTATAATAGATTGACAGGGTTCCTTCCTTTTCAGCTTAGAGCTATGTCTTGCTGTGGCAGAGGATAATTATAGCTCACAAAAATCTGGTCCATGTTAAAGAAAGATGTCATAATTCAAGAAAGACATGCTCATTTTTCTCTACATACGTATTTTTAATGGAAGCCATTTAAATGTAAAGATTTTCCTTGCTTCCAAAATTATGACTTCTATTTTCATGAAACAATTCTTGAAAATATCTCTAAGAACAATTTAAATTTTGATTCTGGATGTTTGTAACTGGAATAGAACCTGATAGGGAAGAGAGAATGAGTGTAACAGTGTCATAAAAGAAACAAGGAGAAGGATAAAAGAAGAAAACGTCAAACACTTGAGCATGCAGAAGCCACATGGAGAACTTGAGGATTTCACACACAAAATTTTTATGTAACTATTGTTGCACAGTCTTGTTGAAACATAAGGCAGATCTGGGATACTGACATGGAAGGGACATGGAAGGGACGGCTTGTTTAGGAGGCATTGACAAAGGGAAGGGAAGGAAGAGAGTTGCTGCATTTTACAAGAACAAATATGCTTCAGAAAAACGTGCAAGAGAAATAAAGAAGTGATGGAATAAGTACGAAGTTAGTGGCAAAGATCCTGTAATGAGAAAGATCTCTTAGAATGTTTCTACAATTCTCTGCCCTTACAAAGGGATGAGTGTGTTTTGAAGCAAAAGCTAAATGCATCCAGGTGAGCAGGTTTTGTGATTACTGGGGAACTTTTATTACAAGACAGTTTCTTATTTCAGAGAGTAGAGAGTTAATGGGACAGGGAGGAATAGCAGGGTGCAAAGCTACTTTAGTACTGATTTTGACTTCCTATTAAAACTGGAAAGTTATTTGGCTTGGAAGAAAACAGGAAGTGGTAGAACTATTCAGAGATAAGGAAAAAGTGAAATCAGGTGAATAATTATGAGAAAAAGCAGACTTTAAAACCTGAAGAACCGATAGACAGAATACTATTGGGAAGACAATGTGAGAGTGAAAGAAGTTTGGAATCTTATTTATCACTGAAACACACTGTGGCAAAGGCACACCAGGAATCTCTTCAAACATTTGTGTGTGTGGTTGTTAATCTGGACCTACACAGACAACTACAGGAAAGAAGATGACAAGGTAGAGCAGCTCCTGAAAATGGTTAACCACATCTGGGGCTTTTTTTCCTCATTAAATCTGAGTTATCATCTGTTCTGGGCAGGCTTTATCAATCATGCTGTGAATGTGTAATTCTGTAACAAAAATAAGTATATATACGGCAAGGTACATAGAACTGCACCAAATACCTGCAGTTTGGCACAGGAAGTTATTTGCTGCAGGCAGAACCTTTGATCTTGCATTAAGACATGAACCAATTTTCCCCAGTAAGTTGATTTATGTTAGATTCTCTGCCAGCAGGTCAGAGACAGGTGTTGGGAACTGGATGAGTCAAGGTTAGGAGTTAAGCAACTTATAGGTATGTAGTTCTAAAGCCAGGGAAGTTCAAGCAAACAAGGTGGGCATTTGTGCTGATGAATAAGCAAGGTTAGAAAGAGCTATAAGCATAACAAATGAATTTGAAATGGTAAAGAAAGAAAACCCCAAACCTAAGGCAAACACCTTGGTCAGGGATACAGAGCAGCAAACAGAAGGATCCTCTTAAACAAATTCTTTAAGCAGCTCATATCTGCCAATCCATCCCCTGGTTTTAGGCTAGCCCTCCCCACTAGTCAAAAGATTGTAGAGCAGATGGTTACCAGCCACTTCTATGCTTACCTGTGTGCCCACCAGCAGATGTAGGCATTGTCCTTGCACTAGTCAAGAAATAGTCACTACAGTAGACTTAGATTTGTAGCTGTTTAATGGATTCCTTTGGTCAACAGAGGCATAACTGAAGCTCTCAGACGAATTAGCTTCAATCTTGTAATTTTAGGCACAAACAGCAATGAAGCTGCAATACAACAGGTTTCAACAAAACCCAAACCAGCCAACACAGGCCACCTACTCACAGGACTGGTGTCAGGAATGTGACATACAGTCATACTTGCCAATGCTGCTGCTAGAGAATTCATGGAAAAATTTCCTTACTTCCATATCCTACAGAAGTCCCAAAGTCAATAGGATACTCAAAGCACAGTGTCCATTTGATCAAATTCCACTTCATTGCTAAGCTAGGGAAGCCTGCTTCGGAGCCGAAAAGCTGGAGTTTAGTTATACATCTCTTCTACTCATACAAATGCTTAGCAATTATCTATGGGCAACTGTGTACTTAGGATCTGAGTTAAGTCTTCCAGGAATATTGCTGATGAGTGCAAACTAAGGAGAAATCAAAGCTACAAAGTTCAGAATAGGCAGCAGCGAGTATGCGTAGGTGCTGGACAGAAAGCTGTCTAGCTGTATGCCAGTCATACATCACATCAGCTAGGAGAAGAGTTGAAAGGACCTAGTGAAGTGATACAAGATTTCTTAATAAATCTTTTGTGTTCATTACAAAAACTTCTAAATGTCATCAATGTATTGACATTGAAAGACCCAACAACTGTACTTCCATTAGTAACATCAAATGTCCCTAGTGAGTGTGATCTAGAAAATCCATGCTTCTAAAGAATTTCTCCATGAAATTATTTCCTAATCCTTCTTCCTGCAGTGGAAGTCTATTCAAATCTGTTAGCTGCGACTGGTCAGCTGGCTGCTTCCCAGCATGAGCACAAAGATATTGTATATAAGAAGACCATCCAGTTTCATGGGTCTCTGAAAAGTCAGCAAACCCTTAGAGAGGTCCTTTTTCCCCTTGTCCACCACCCTAAGCTGATTAGGACACTGCCTCTTCTTTTACTTTTTTTTTCTGCGTAAAAAGAATCTTCCTAGCTTTCAGTGCTCCGAGTTATAAACCTCCGCCCTTCCTTGAAAGGTCCTACACAAGGTCTCACCTTAGTTACCCCTCAGCGCTCCATTATCTTCCCTTACATCAGAAAAATTTATCTCCATGGTACACTACCCTATATTTAGTTCTTTGTAAAAAGTGGACTTTACAAGACAGAGCTTTTCAAAGCAGTTGTGTCTTGTTAGGAAGTGTACAGGGCCTAACATCATTATTCCTTAAGGTATACAGATTCCAGAGGCATAAAAACAAAACATAGTAAGAGCATTGTGGCTTCTGTGACAACACCTGTGGAATGTAACTGTAACCATAGCAGAAATGGGAAATTGCAGTTGAATTGTTTGTTCTGCTCCTACAGTTTTGGGAATTACCTTCTCCAGACAAAAAAGCATGTAACTTCTTGAGGAGTAAAGCATGTATTTTTTGAGGAGTAAATGCAATGTTCTTACCTCCAAAACATCATAGTTGCAGTCTGGGTGATATTCAACCATAAATTCATGAATGGTCAATTGGATGCTGCTGCCAGGTGCTGTGTGAATGTACCAGATGCATTCCCTATTGTTTGGGTATCTGTTGGGGTACCCAGGGCTGTGAAATGAACCAGAAGGGCCAGAGAGTTCTCCTCCACAACCTGACAAGACAACAAAGCAGCCCATCAGTGAGGGGCTCTGGAAAATCTCACCAACAGCTCTGCAACGAGGACAGGCATTAGCATGCATTTCATGCACAAATGTGTATAATGGGTTTGAGGATCTGCTCTATGACAGGGAAATGAAGTCTAGCGAGGAACTCAGAAAGGGCAGGGTAGACCTGCTGGCACTTCCCATGCAGTGAGCACTTTGCCTCAAGGTTTAGCATGTTTCTCACCATATCTCAGCATTTGCTTCGAAAGCTGAAGAAACTGAGGCTCAGAGGAAAAATTGGCCTCTAGCTTCGCTCAGCTCTAGAAAGGTGAATCAGATCCATCCTTAGGTGTTACTGACCTTAACTAATATACAAACTAAGTTATCATGGGGAGGGCTTCCTATTGTTGTAAAAACGCCATTTCTCACTGCTTTAGAAATCATAAAATTAAAGACAATGCATTTTCCCTCAACTCACGGAGTGTGACCATAAACTGCCAAGTCACAATGGGTAGACTGGCTTTCTGACATTTGGTAGATTTAATGTTCTTTTTATTCAATTGTAACTGTGCAATTGTAAGATGTGGCATGTTTGAAAAGTTAAATATTTTCTTTTCAGATATGAAATTATTGTCCTAAACTCACTCCTCAGCCCCTTGGGTGATTAAGTCCTTGGATATTATGAGCTAGATTTAAAAAGTTAAAATATGCAAAGCAATGGATTAAATGCAAGCCCTGATTTGACAGCATAAAGCAGCTGAAAACCTGAGACTGCAGTTTTGGCACTGTTTTATGGAGATGTGGGACTGTTCTCCTTTCCTTGAATTTGCAGGAAGACACTCTCCCTGACCACATCCCTGGTGCAGGTGTTAACAGGGTGGGAAGGACAACAGCCCTTCCCAGTATTAGGATGAATTTAGATCAGCTACATTGATGGTGAAACCTCACCTTTAGAGAAGCCAGTAGGGCGAATCTATATCTGTCACATGCAGAAAACAAGGGAATTGTGGGTCTGACCTGCTTTAATGTGTTTGTCTCTCTCTGCCTTGTAGCAACATTTTTTTTTCCCCTGTCTACATTACAAGCCCCCAAATGCTCCATTTAGGGACTAGCTAATCTTTTGCTTACACAGCTTTTATGGGGTCACTCAAGCATTTTAAGTAAAGCCCACACTCCATTAATCTCTTTGGCTTCATCTCCAGAGGGAAGGTTCTGTCACACAGTAAAAAAAAACCCAGATACTTAAAGCCATCTAATAAACCACGAGGTCTATATTCCCAGAAGCAAATACTGCCTCTAGGTATGTCAGAAGTGATAAATAGCATCTATATGAGAACTTTCAGTTATAGGAGATATTTTATAACATAAAACAAATGAACTACCCTTCTCACCTGCTCAACTAATCCACACAGATATGTGAAACTCCCCTAATCTCTATTAAGTCTGTGCATAATTTGAACATCTTTGGCCATTGCTCTGCTTAACACATTTTTTTTATTCAAGAAGCTATAAATCAAGATCTTAAATAAAATGCAAATACTTTCCTCAGCACCTTCTGTGACAAACTTTTGGTTATGGAAAAGTGACTGCTCATCCCCAGAAGCATTTGCCATCACATCTATCATGGGGTCTTTCAACTCCTCACTGGAAACTTAAGTTTGGGTTTGCCTGACTTTGCCTAGGACTTCTAGGATGGCATAATACAAATCTATGAGAGAAAAGAGCAGCAGGTCTGCAAGGGAGTAAAGCGATAAGCTATTTTAAACTAAATCAGTGTCATCTAAATACAGATGTGAGGAAAAGTCCAGCCATGCCAGCAAGGTAACACATATTTCTGTTAGTCTGTCACCTGGTACTCAGGGAAAGCCACCTTTTAAATACAAGAATTCCCACAGTTGAACTGTTAGCTATGACCCAGGAAAACCTTTACATAACTGGTGTTGATCTCACAGATGAATTGGTACAGATTCCGCCCTTCTCCCTTTTTTCCCGCCTTGCTGCACAAGATGCTCCATAACCCTGAGGAGGCCTCCATAACCCTCAATCAAGGAATAAAAGAAGCTTGTAAGTGTATTTGAAACCAATCCTGCCTTCAGTCCCTCTGGAGAGAGAAACAGAAAAAGGTAGTACACTTACTTCCTTGATGCCTGCCAGCATTGCTGAGTAAATGTTAAACTCCTAAAACTTCGATATCCATGAACATGTCAGCAGAGAGCTGGAGAGGAAGAAAGCTCCAGTGTCACCCACCACCCCATTTTTTTTCTCCTGTGCCACCAGAAGATGGCCTAATTTTCCTCAAAAGAAACCAGGTCATTGGGTTTTTATAACTGAAAAAAAGGTGTCAGCAGAGGGAGAGCCTTAGAGCTGAATTTGCAGGGTGACTTACTCCCTTTCCTTTCTCTGAGCAGCAGGAATGACACGGCTGCTGAGGACAGACCTCAGGGGGAGAAAGCTGCCTCTCCAGCTTGGGAAACAGAACAATTTCTCAACAGACTTGATGGCTGGGGTCCTGAGGGGGTGGGAAGGGGAAGGCAGGGGAGTTTCAGCAGTCAAGAGCAAAGCCAGTTGCTATTTATCTCAGCCTGAAGAAAGCTGGGAACATTTTAAAACTAAACAGGAGGTTATGACTCAGCTTCTCCTACTAAGAGTTTCCTGATAGCCACAAAGACATGGTTTTTATTTAAACCCAAAATGGCTCAGATGAGTGGAAAGCTTGTATGCTGTGCTTTGAGGCACGGACCTTACTTTCTGTGCAACCCTTGCAGGTAGCATTCAGATCACTCACACTCCCTCTCCAAAGTGGTTTATATTTTCTCTGAGCTCAATCAATATTCTATGGATGGGGTATGTGAAGCACATGAATAAGAATGTCAAGCTGTCCTTAATGTGCCATTTCTTCCAATTCTAAATGTTCCTAGGAAAAGCTTCCTGTTACAAGAGAAGTGATTCTTCTTAAGTACTCCAGTAAATTGGAGGTAAAGCCTAGATCTCTGTGATTCAGTTCCTATAATGAATGTGCTGAACTCATGTTGCCGATCATTTTTTAATTGTTTGCAAACAAATCAAAATTACTTGAGTTTATGCCTAAGAATTCACTATAAATAGGTAAAAAAAGGACTCACTGATATATGTGAACTTATATGAAACATGAGAACTTCGCACCTGAACTATATTGACTGACCTGCATATGCAAGCAGAAACCTCCATATCAGAGCAGAAACATAATCTCTGCAGTCTCTGGCCAACTGGCAGAAAGTCTATACGTTACATTCCTGCTTTTATATGGATGAGGTAGGGATCAGTTCTGTTATATATTTTTTAAAATATAGACACTAGATGATTTTAACAAAATATTTTCAGGAATACTTAAGAGATTAAAACAAACAATCCTGCCTTTAAACTCAATTACAACGGAAAACTTGCTGAAATGCTTACAAACATTGTATGTGAAAGATTTCCAGTCTTAGAATGGAAAATAAATATAATCAAAAAGTAAAAGGAATTGCCCAGGAATGTAATTTCAAAATGAGAAACAAACTTTTATTAACTGACATCTCAGCTTGTATTTCAGTTCCTAGAACACTGCTATTCACAAACTTTTTGTCTTGAATATTTTAAAAAGGAGAATTTATAATTGATTCTTAATTTATTCAGTGTCTTCACCATTTTTGTTACCTACAAAGTTCTTGTAGCATTATCTGTTTCTGTGATTGGATCACAGATACAAACCCTAAGGGAAACTAAACTGCAGGTACTCTTCATACTGTTTGTGCATTACCTATGAAGACTGATCCCCTGCCTTAAGATGCTTATTCAAGGCTTTGAAATCTGCCTTGGTAGATACTTAAAATAATTAGAAAATATAGCAAACAAATTGCATTCATATGAATGGTGTTCAGGCTGAAGATGTAGAAGTAGATGAAATGTTTATTGCTTATACCTGATTATTTATTTACATACATGAATATGTGCCTGTATTTTGCATTTAAAGGGAAGACTTTAGGAAAAATGCCAGTCTGTTTTTTTTTAAGTATGCATTTGCATATATGATTCCTTTTCCTATTCTTTGAGCTAGCATAGAAACACATTTTGATTTAACCTGGAATGTAATTTCCCAACAGAAGTAGCCTTCCTGCTTTTTTAACATTTTGAAATTGGACAAGTTTAAATGGAAATGTAAACTTCTCAGCTAATTAAACTTCTTCCATCTCTGACATCACCTTTTAATGACTACAAGCCTTCTCTTAATGTTTACATTTGTCTACAAACACCAGATTACAATTTGCTTCTATTCAAATAAATAGGATTTGTGCTGTTTGTGACAACAAAGTAAAAACTATTTGGCCTTTAGGGGTAAATAAAAATGCTGAAGCAGGGCCTATAAATTGCTACACGACTTCAGCTCTCACTGAATTAATAGTGAATAATCTGAAACCATTCTGTTCCTAGTGAAGTATCTTTAAAGTTTTTTTCAGCACAGAAATACACCATCTTGCTTTATGCAGACAGACAGACCGACAGCTGCACTGCTGAGAAGTGTCTTGCAGCAGAACTGCATACAGCATTATACTCACTTTGTGCAGTCATTTTGGAAACTTCAGCCCTGCAGTTAAACTGAGGGGAAAAAAAGGAGCGGAAATACTCTTTTAGTAGTGTAAAGGTCCTGGAATTCCCTTGAAAAATGCTTAAAACAACTACCTGACATGGTGTTAGTTGCTAGGAAATCAGACAACAAACAGAAAGCTCAGGAAACATGTATTTGGTGACTTTGCTTTCCTCTGGATAAAAAACTAAGTAGTTATTGAAGATTGTGCAACGGATGATTTATGTATCTTTCCATATTACTTACTGCCTGTCTAGTTAGCAGATGGTGTTCATTAACCAACGAAGAATCTCTATTCTCATAAATAATCATAGCTGAAGTAGTAATCTGTGGAAACCTCTATTTGCAGGGTTTTAAGGTTTATTCAGGGGTGTGTTTTAGCCACATGCTAGAAAAATCCCCTCCATAAAGTCTAAAGCGAAGTGGCACTGCTCCTGTAAAATCAGATTGAGGGAAATAAAAGGATTCAGAGTTCCATTTGTTGTGCTATGGCAAAACATTTCAGTAAATGTTAACTGACCCTAGCTGCAAAGAGCATATAGTGTGAATGCTTGTCTGTACTACACTAATACTTGCATGAAGTATAACTTTGATTCAATTCTGAAGTGTTTTGTTCCCTTGAGTAGGTTTAGTTCATTGAATATTACCCAGTGGAGCAACTGGGATTATTTTTGTGGTGAGGGTTTATGCAAGAGAGTAAAAACTCAAGTGAGAAATTGTTTTTTTCTTCCTTCTGATTTGTTAAGCGCTTCTGTAGCTTTGGTTATTGTTTTGTCAGCTTCCTGAACCCTGGTATTTTCTTCACCGTGTTCCAATCTGAATTCAGTAGGACTGCTAATAAGTAAAGATAGACTACTGAGGCCCAGAGACACAAAAGCAAATTGAGGCATTTAAACAGGAGCTGAATCCTCCCAGATATATAGTAAATGACCATAGTTCCCATATCAGCTGCAAGTGTTCAGTGTTAAAAAAAAAAACAAACCAGTATCTAACAAATGCTGAATTGTTCAGCCACAAGCGCTTTAAGAATATTTTGGCCTCTATTCTTATATACTATTTTGGAGGGGTGGGAGAAACTACAGCTTGTGGAAGAAACAGAAATTAATTAAGTCCTATCTCTCACAGAGAACACGTCTATGATTTTAACAGCCAGACTGCAATATGAAAAGCATAGCATCCACAACTCAAGACAACTGCTCAGAACTTCAAAATATCAGACCCTCTGCTTCCTTAGATTTAATGTGTCAGAAAGGCACTGAAAAGGAATCATCACTTCAAAACTCGAACAAATGGCAATTTCTCAAAGGCTGAACAAGAAATCAACAATGCAGCTATGATTCAGGCTTAAGAAATATGGGACTCAGCCCCCTCATTGACCTGCAATGCAATATTCTCTCCAGCAATCCTAACAGATGCCTGGCAAATGTCTACTGTGAGTGACTTCTGCATCCCAATCTAATCTGTTTCTGTCGTGATTCTCTGAAGAAGTAAGAAACTATTTCACACTTCACCTGACATACATACTGAAGACCCTAGTCTTTAGTTATTGTATGCCTTTTAATAATTTTCATCTTCTGAAAATACAGACCCAGATTAATATAGACTTCCCATGAAACAAGTGGCTTTCTCCATACCCTGTCCATCGAACATTTCCTAAGGAAATCCAGCAGGAAGAACATGATGGTGAAGGAAAAGAACAGTACAATACTCTGGGGATATGTAATTCTTTTCTCAATAGTGTGCTTTGCTTCTTTTTTAGTGGGGGAATCAGTATGTAAAAAATAGCATAGTGGGGGCAAATTCTGACTGTGCTGAGAAGAGCCAATTAAATTTATAAGCTCTACTGATAATCAACCATCCACATGACTAAGCTTCCAGTGACATGCAGATGTATATATAAAGCAGTCAGCTCCCACACACTTATTGCTTAATAAGGTAAGTGACAGGTCTAGGAAACATGTGTCTTCTCAGATAGTGGCAGTTGTCACTGGTGTAATTTTGCACTGAGAGACCTTTGTCCTTTTGGCCTCTTGATTTTTTTATTTATTTTAAGGAAAGCAATTCACTTGGTGTGTGGCCTTCTGCAGTACCCAGACTGTTACCAAGAGTTTGTTCTTTTTCAAAGGGCTAATACATGCCCCAAAGTATATTTGCCTTTATTAATCTTCTTAATAAAGAGCAGAAGTGTAATGGGCACCTTGCAGATTGAAGCATTCCTTTGGTGAATAATCCTACTGAGGCCTTGGCTGCAGAAGAAAACATGAGTGATTTAGCCAAACCAAAGTCTCATCAATGAAAGTCCTTTACCTCAGATGAGCAGTGTTATTTCAGAACCACAGCCATGTTTAAGCTGAATCCTATATACTATAGCTTTCCATCCAAGTTAAAATTATACAGGATGCTTCTAAGCATAAATAACAGCATTTTCCTAAAATCAGTTACTGCTTCTATTTTTGAGAAAGCCTAAAGACTGGATTTCTTCAGCAACTCAGCAACAGAAAAATAGTGGCTCAGCAACTGGAAAGATCAGATGCAAATATTCAAATCAAAACACTTCAGTTTTGTGTCAAGTGTGGCAGGAAGGGCTCCTCAGATTAGTTATCAAGGAAGTAAGCTTTTGGCTTTTTTTGGTCAGCCTGTAACTACAAGCAGAGCTGCCAGAAAGAGCGCCTGAAGTTAACGTAGTATCAGGCACATAGTGGCAAATGTAAGTGCTGCTCTCTTTTATCACAAAAGCATGTGAATGTCCTTGATATATATCTCAGAGATGCTTCACCACTGCCAGCACATGGACAGCCTAAAAAATAGTTCACAGCAGCTTGAACTCTACAGCATGCATTTGTCACTTGAGGAGAAGCAAAAGCTCTTCTCTCAGCAATATTTATAGCCTTGCTATTTGCTTGTCAGGTGAGATGTTACCAGATCCAGTTTTAGATTCTCTCAGGGATTTGCCTAAGAAATACCCAATTCAAAGGCTGCATCTCCTGACGAGTTCCCCTAGACAAGGAGACTTTGTTCACTGAGGGTTTTTTTGTGCATTTGAAAGATTTTCAGAAGGGAGAAGCAAATATAGCACCCTTACCACAGGAAAATATCTAATTTTATCTAGGGTAAGGCAATGGTATATACCGAGACAATGCAGCCATCAAGGGCAAGAGGAATACCTATCTGCGCATTACACAGACTGACAAAAAAAAGGAGATGCCTGCAATGAACAAAAAGACAACTGTAGTCAGCTCTGGAAGAACTTGCACTTATATTACAGGCTGTAGGGAGTCTCAGCTGTGATGTTCAGAGCCAGCAATGACATTCCCTAGGAGCCAGGCCTATCTGAACCCACAGATCTTGCTCTGCTGCTTAGACACAGCCCTGCATTAGCAGCCTGAGCCCTGTGCAGGATCAGGCCACAGTTTAAAGTCTAGGACTTAGCAGAGGGACGT
Source organism: Forpus xanthops (assembly GCA_032466535.1). Taxonomy (NCBI): domain Eukaryota; kingdom Metazoa; phylum Chordata; class Aves; order Psittaciformes; family Psittacidae; genus Forpus; species Forpus xanthops. The sequence goes on along the minus strand of JASSUY010009444.1, from coordinate 16,446 downwards.
GCTGTCTGACAGAGAAGTGAACATGTCAAAGCAGAAAAAGAGTACAGGGGGTGGGACAGGGTTGGAGAGTCCGGGAAATGTTTAGAGGGGGACGTAGGGGGAAAGCACAAGAGAGTAGGCAGATTCTGGAAAGCTTTGAGAGCTTTAGAAAAGCGAGTCATCCCAGCACCATGGCTACTGTATGGAGCTGATGTCATCTGGCTGTGCATAAAAGCCTCCACTTTTTCTTCTTTTGTGTAGTCCCAGAATGACATCACCTCGAAGCACAAGAATGTACCTTTGTGCTGCAGCATTTCCCCTGCTGGCTCCTGCCACACATCTCACTCCTCCCTCATATGTCCCTCCTTTGCCCAGAAATGCTCCTTGACCTCCGCTGAATGCAAAACACCCCTGTCTAGCCAACGAGCGCCCTTTGGGAGCCCACAGATGCCAGCAGTCTGTGGTAGCATGGAGGAGCTCCTATTCAAACAATGTATAGCATGCCATACACCTCAGCAACCCACAGTGGGGCCTCTGCAGCTGATTTCAGCTGCTTTACAAGGCTGCCAAAGCTGAATGGTGTGAACTGATTAGGCAGACAGGGCAACTGTGGCAATTTAATTATTTTTAAGGTTGGATCCTATTTGATGGGATGCACAATGGCACATGATTTAATCTTGTTACAGCCCAATATTGCTGTCAAATAAGCAGAGTGAAAAAGTTGCATTTGTAGCTTCACTTATATAGAAACCTAAAACATAGATTGCAATTGTACAGTCATTAACAGATTTGTTTATAATTAGCATGTAGGCATGCCTATTTAAAAGGCCTATGATGGTCTCCATGACATGCAAGAATAAAACACCCAAAGCCCTGTCCAGTGTTATTTCATGCAGAGAAGAGGGGTGAGGGGCAGCTGGAAGTGAACACAGTACCCAAGAAAACAAGCGCCACTAAATAAAACTAAAGAGAAACCTGCACAGAAAACACAAGTCTATAGGAATGGGGCAAACTGAGGGCTCAGTGTTTCCCATTAGAAAGCCCACGTCACCCACAGTTCCCCTGTAATAGCACATATCTCATGTTCAGCACAGAAATTCTGCAGATGCCACTCATCCCTCTGCCTACTCCTGCAAATGCAAGTATATTTCACTTACAGCTTTCAGTCCCTGATGAGGTGATGTCGAAGGTGTGCATGTGTTGGAACATTCACTGGGAAAGTATGTCAGGAATTATGAGGAACTGCAATGTTTTTAGAGCTGTAATGGGTTATTTCTACTTAGATGGCATAGGGTGGCATAAGCTGTGAAGCCATTACACAAACAGGGAAGAAGGAAACATTTTCCCAGTGGAAACTTGGCTAACTTACCATTAACATTCCACAGCATTTGGAACCCACTTCTAGCATTCAATCCATCCGAATAAAACTCCACATGAAGGCTGGTCCCTGTAGTACTCCCTGCCAGAGGAAGAGATTGTCCACAGAAAGTGCCTATCAGGCTGGATTGTAGATCAGGCCCATCATAGAGCTGAAATGAAGCAAAAAATATCTGAGTAAATAAAGAACAGCTCCCAATTCTTAATGTCTTGTACAGGATGTCAAAGAAAAAGCAGTGAGATTTCTCACACTGGCCACCTTTGCACAGCAATATGAGCCCTGGGGAGCATGGAAAGATTTATAGGAAATGATGAGCAAATATAATTGCAATATGTCTTTAAACCTGGCTGCACACTGTGTCCAGTAGGAAGGTTTTGCTGTTTCTGTTTTGGTGTGTATTGGGGGTTGTTGAGGAAGAAGATATGGGGCAAATTGCAATGAACTGAAATAGAAAGAAAAAGAGGATGTCACCAGCCTGATTTGACCACGCACCAAACCTGACCAGTGCCTCCAGACCCCTTGGTGAGAGCTCTGTTTGCATCTCCATTTCTTTAAGACTGCACTCAGATGATTTCAGGACTGACTGAGCTTGTGATAGAGAAAATCAAGCAGTCAGCATCACCAGGGCCTCCCAGAGTACTGACAAACTGAAACTCAAACCCAAAGTAGAGCCGCAAAAACCACAAGGCAAACTTCACGTGTTTATTTATTATTTCATGATCTTATCCTGCTTTGGACTGAGCTCTGCTTTCTGAACTTTTGTACTTAGAAACACTTTGATCACCTAACCATATTCTATGTGATGGTATTTTGAGAGACAGTGTGTTGGCAGCCTGAAAATCTTCCTGTTCCCCAAATACAGGCAAGAAATCCTCCATCCCACTCTTGAAACACCACTGATCTAAAAACTCCAACAAAACAACAAGAAGAAACCCCCCTGAAAAGATAAGGAAATATTCCTAAGTACTTACTAAGTATTCCTTAGTGTTCTTAGTATATGACTTCTGAAGATAGTAATATTCTCACATTTAAATTAAAACACTTAATACACTTTTTGATGGGGTGATAGTGAATACTTAGAGCTTTTTAAGACTCTTTACATTAGTTGCCTCAAGACTGGTTTAAAGGGTTTTTCATATTCTGGTTTTGTGACTTTGTCCAAATCCAGTAAATCACACTGAATCCACATTGATGTTCCTCACCAAATATCCCACTGCTCAGTGTCATTCTTTGGGGGGGGAGGAGTACAATTTTTGCAAGCAGGTAAAAATGAGACATTTTGGATAAATTGCCTTTGACTTATGCTATCACATTGCTAGCTGTTGTAAAGTTAGAAGTTCTTTATTATGTCCACTTCCATTACTACAATTCTTAAAATTTAGTGAAACAGCAGCCCTTGTGTTTTTTAATCACTTTGCCACAGTTCATCCAACCTTCTGTCTCACAGATCACATCTTCCTAACACAAATTACCAGCACAAACGCTATGTCTGAACATTCTCATTGTGATTTTTTGGCATGCTGCCCTTCAGAGCTTCAGCAACAACCTTTTTTTGGTCTGAAGCCATCACTGTAAAGTTCTCTCCATGCAAAGAATCCAAGATACAATCTCTAGAGAAACAGATAAGGTTTATTTGTCTTTGCTCTCCATTCAAATCTCTTCTCCAAATATCTCTGGTCCCACTAGGAATTCTCTTGCAGTCAGCACACATAGTATGAAAGTATGATATTGCAGTAAATAATGATTAACCATGCTAGCTACTAATTTTTCCACATGTTATCTAGCAGGCCCTCGCATGGGAATGAGTAATTAAACTCTCATCTTTTCTGTTCAAGATGCTGGTCTTGCAGAAACTTCAGAAATCATCTTATTGATTTAAGACACAGTTGGGGGGAAAAATCTACACAAATGGTTGCAAATCCTCAAGCAGACAGTCTAGTTTGAATGTGTTTTTTGAATAAAAAATGAACTGGATGTAGTTCAGACAGAAGTGAGGGGCAGATTGCAGAAATATTTCACGGTCTATTTTATGGCTGATGACCATTAATCTTTAAGGTTTTCAATCCTCTAATACAACCAAAGGCTCAGAGCATGAGGAGTGTATTGGAATTTGAGAACTATCACTCCATTTGGTATGATTTCTCTAGGGGAAACTAGAAAAGCTTGACAGTTTCTGATTACAGACACATTGCTGAGTTCTTGCAAAGCCCTGATCAGACGTATTTGCTAACAGATATGAAATTGTCATAAGGAACAGATGTTAAGAAGTTGAACATCCACCTGTGTTCTTTCCAAATGTAATGCTTGAAGGACCACCTGGCAAACAGATGAGCTGATCTATGCCTGACGTTACAGTTATGACCTTCCTCCAAGCCAGGCTGAGAGCTTTACACATTCTTTTATGGCTTAAGTTCAACAGAATGAAATCAAGTCAGACCCAATTAGACTTTTTAACAATACTTCCTTTGACAGCTTTGTGGTATATACTACTCATATTTCTGTGGCTTCAAGCCATGGAAACCTTACACCAGAAAAATATGAATGGTGAAGAATGAATCAATGCGGTGACCATGAATCTGCGCTCTGAAGAGTAGTAAAAACTTTGTTAAGACTCATACCCAATGATCAGCCATTAGCTTTAGTGATGACAAATGAAAAACCATTCTAAAGAACCATGAGACTAATTCATACCCAGAAACTTTCAAACCCAAACAAACAGAAACTCCAACCTTCATGAATCTCCTGCAACTTTGATTCATCAAGGGAATGTTATATTTATCTAAGACTGCAAATGTCACATTTCTATGTAATTTCCCCTTGAAACAGTCCGTCAGTTTTGCAAGACACAAAGAGTGGTTACTATGGCAATCCCTTCATGCGGCGCTGCCCTGTGGGTCTGGGTTCAGGGCAGAGCTCTGCAGGAAATTCGAGTGCCTGGCCAGCTGTAACTCATTGTGAGAGGCAGAACCGCGACCACTAGAATTACTGTGGTGTTTTTCAAGCTGTCTGTCATTTCTAAATGAAGGGAGCAGCTGTGTGTTTTCACAGGGCATTCTGAACTTCTCAAACCACGTTTTGCTCTTGCACAAATTCGGGCAAGTGAAACTGAAGCTGAACACAGATCTCACGAGATGCAGTTTCTCTTCTGATCTCTGAGATAATGTTTCTCATTTAAGTGCTTGCTTTGTCATCTGTGCTATCCTAAACTGCTGCAAATCAAGAGAAGATTCTTCCCCAGGCTATATGAGGCAAGGTACTCCCCTGGACTGTGCAAGACAACTGAATTTTGGAATAATTTATTAGCCATTCCAGTCCCATAAGACTCTAGAAACTGAAGACTGGGCTTCCACCCAGCTCCTCATTGTGAAGAAAGCGCTTGCTCCCATTCTGCATAGATATTTGTTTCGTAATTTATTTATTTGCTCAGACCTTCTGGCCTCCATCAGAAAATCCAAGGGCTTCGTAATCATTTTGGCAGACAATCTAAGAGACAAACTATGCAAACAGCTGCAGCACATGATTAGATCCTTAGTCTCCTCTCTAACTGAACCAATTACCCATCAGCATCCAGAGTTCTCCTTTTCATGAGGCTGCAGCCCGGCACTGGGCCCAGGCAGGGATGCTGTACATTCAGATGAATTATTAGGCATGGGCTCAATAACTGTTACAAGAAACTCCTTATCAAGCTGCCTAGGAGCAAGCATATAAGCTGATGCAGAAGGTCAGAAGGGGAGGTACAATCTCTCTAAGGGATGAATCAAGCTGTGGGACTGCCCAGCAGCAAGGCAGCAGCTGAAGAACATCTGCTGTACATTGGAGTGTGGCTGAAACAGCAGGGCTAGCCAAGGCTGCAGCAAGGGCTCGCCTTAGGGAGCAATCCCAGAGGAGACGCCATGGTCACCAGTATTACATTTTGGCTCTTCTGACTCTTCAGCCTGGAAATATGCCACTGACACCAGTAATGGTGATTTGGAGGCCACAGTTTCCCACCTCTCTTCAGAGGAGAAAAGCAAAGCAGCATGACCCGTGCCACAGAGAAGTTCATTGCCAGAACTAGAGCAAGGGCTCAAGGACTGAGCATCTGGAAAATGGAGTTTCTGCTGTGTGGAAAGAAATCACTGTCAAACAAATGAGTGGAAAGAAACCTTGAGTGTGTTCCATTTGGGCATACTTGAAGCAGGGCCATTTTTCTAGCTGAGCACCTTGTCAAGCCTATTCTTTCTTGCAGAGTGAGAATGGCAAGAGCCTTCCAGGTAGTGGGACTCCATCTGTTCAGTTTTCTTGTCAGAAAACAGACTTTTTTTCTTTTTTATTTATGCTTTAGGGCAAGATTTTAATTTTCTCTTGGAGAACCTTATTTCCATGAAAATGCATGGTTTTTTTCATCAGAAAAATCATTACAGAGTTAAAAAACACAGCCCAACCTGCTCTGGGAAGAAAGTTGCTTACATACATTGATTAGGCATAACACGTACACTGGATCCAGAGATGATGGGGTCTTCAAAAACAAACTTTCAGTATGATATGGGAGGAACATCATTCTATAAACACTGACATTTCTCATAGTACTGTACCGTAAAAAATAGCACTATATAATTGCCTCAATTTGAGTCTTAAAACAAATTATTTGCTGTCTGAAAGCCTTTTTACAGGGACTAACGCAGCCCTGGGCTCTTTTTGCAAAACTCAGGAAAGAAGGTTGTGCCTGAATTGGACCAGCATAGCTGTGAGTGTCTCACCCATTGCCAGAGCCTCTAGGACATCCTCAAAGAGCTGTTCTGACACACACAAATATCTCTTTCTTCTAATGGGAAGTGGGAAACCTGATATGGGATTGTTTTGATTGATCTAAGCACTAGAGGCAGTGATTACCAGAATCTGAGCAGCTCTTTCTGAACGGGTCAGTTTTTGTAAAGGAAATTTTGATGTCATTGCAACAAATATGCTACAAGAAAACAAAAATGAAGTAAAACCCAGACAATATAATCATCATCTGAATAACAGAATGCACTCTAAAGTGAGATCACCATTAATCATTACAGAAAGAATTAAATAAAAATAAACCATTTCTAAGCAACATATTTCCTTCTAGAAGAACTAGAATACAAGCTTAGAAACCTGCAGGTTTGCCAGCCAGAGGAGAAAAAAACAACAAACAAACCAAAACTCCAGGATGTGGCACATTACACTAGCTTAGCACCACAGAGACATAGTCTTCAGAGAAACAAAAGCAGCTTAAGACTCTGAGTGACTTACTCTCTGGAGCCTTATGTCTGCACAAACAGGAGAATACGATAAGATTATGTTTGTGCTTCTGTGATGAGGAGTATTTGCAATTGCCACTAGTAAAAAACTCTCCTTACGAACTCATTCTAACCTGAGCCTGAAATACTCAGAGACCTTTGAAAGTTTCAAGCAATGTTAAATTCCACACTGGACTGCAGTGATATTTTTTTAAATGATTTTTTCACCTCCTACATTACCATTCAAGACATGCTCAAAGAAAACAAGAATTTCTAACTGCAGGTAAATCAGCTCATTGCTGTCTTTTTAGGAAAGGTTTATTTCTGCAAATGATATAAAACCAATAATTTTCTTTAGCAAGGCTTTAGCTTTATTACAACAATGTAAAAAAAAGCAGGGGTGTATCTTTGGGTGAAATCTTGAGATTGTTTTTGATATAGGAGTAGGAAATAACTGCTGGTTAAGAAAGGAATGTCTAGGAGACATCCACCTTGTTTGTCAAACCCAGGACCTGAGCTCAAAACCTTATTTGTTGAGCATGATATTTTAAATCCTGAAGCCTGTACAGGAAGAGCATGTCCACCTAACTGCCATGCTGCCTGAATGGAGAAGGTCCCTGCAATGGAGCAGTCCTGAAGTCTCCTGCACTCAAGCCCGACAGAGCAGGCTGAGTTGAAAGCAAGGCAGTCCAGTGCAGGAGTGCATCCAAAAAGCCTGCTTCTCTGCTAACCACTGTGGGTGCTTTGACCTCAAGTCACAGCTATATTGCCTGGGGCAAACCCAGGCTGTACCCAGTCTTTCTGTTCCTGACCCTATGCCTCTCCCTGAGCTACAGGCAGAGGTTTTGTGGCTAGGCCAGCATCCAAATTGTCCCTGAAGTGCCTCTCCTGCCTTTTCTGACCAAGGGGTTGCCTGGGGATCCACAACCTCGTGGTAGTGAGAGCACATGTGCCTTGTCATGAGGCTGTGGGTATTTTGATAGAGTGCCTGCTTTCATCAACACCTCAGAAACTCAGGTGGTTCCTCTGCAGTGAGAAGCCACTCGTGGTGAAGGGAGCAGGACTGCTCTTCAGATTGGGACAATAATATTTCCAAAGTTATTCTTCAGCAGTTGCTACTGCTGGAAAAGCTCCTTACAAAGAGAAGGAGCTGGGCCTAGGGACACAGCAGTCAGGGCGATGGAGAAGGCACTCATGATCTGAAAAGGCCAAGGAGGTCTGAGCAGTTTGCAGTGCTGCTGACTTAGGTGCAGGGCTGAGTGCTGCTCCTCACATGCTTTGCCAGCCCAGATGAGATGAACCGCTGGAGCAAGCAACTCACATTGCCACCACCAGAGGCCAGATAGGGCAGGATCCTCTCTGGGAATCCCCTCACGTGAAAGAATTTGCATCATACATAACCACTGCAACTAAGGAGAGCTAAAGCTTGATCTTGGAAAAAGAAGATGGAAGGGAAATATTCCTGCCTCTTAGGCTTTCAGAAAATCATGGGAACATGGGGAGAGGAGGGACAAGACCTTCCTTATAATTGTATGTGGTTTTCTCTGAGTCATCTGGGGCTTCCCTTTGATGAAGGGAAGCTTTGACCAATTCAGACTGGGCTTCTCCAGTCACCATGTAATTTTGTATTGTGATGCCTGGGCAGAATGGGATAAGCCACTTCATTTCAGAAGACAAGCTTTCCAGCAAAATTTGGAATACAGAAGAAGACCAGAGGGGAGAAGAACCTAGCTGCAACTTAGATGAGTCCTTTCCCTAACACATCAATTGGTAGTATTTCACAGTCACTTCATTGTACAGTGCTTTTTCCTGAAGGTGCAAGCAAAGTCACATTGCTCTGAGCTGGTGGGGTATGGAAAATGCTGAGTTCATGAAGGTCTGACTCATTTTGTGTATGCAATAGTAAAGCCTGTGCTGCCTTCACTCGTGCTTCTTGTCATCTGAGGTTTATGTAGGCAACATGCAACCCTTTCATCACAGACAAATTTAGCTGTCTTGAGGGGCAAGACTTTTTGTGTGCAATTGTAAGTCTGCTATAAGTAAACTTTCAAACAGCAAAGCTGAAATGTACTTTGATTCTGTCAATGCAGGCAATTGGGGAAACAAAAGTCTGAGCCCTGATCCAGTCTTGTTTAGGGTGGGTACTTTTTTGGACCAAGACTCTCTTTCTAAGCATCCAGATCTCTCACTGAAATCAGTACAACAGCTAAGATTTCCTTGAATACCAGTGGTGGCACTGGCCACAGAAACCCAAGAACTGACGCTTTTATCCTTACAGTCTTATACCGAAGGGCTTCTTTTGCAGACCTATAAAACCCTGAAGGAATTCAGGGATGAGCTGGCATACTGCCAGCTCGCATAGTAATAGGTTAATGGATATGATTGCAATCTGGCCAGCAGGCTGTAATTTGATGTCAGTCTGTAGAACCTGGCATTGTGCGCTCGCAGCTCAGAAAGCCAACCATATCCTGGAATTCATCAAGAGGAGCATGACCAGCAGGTTGAGGGAGGTGATCTTGCCCCTCTACTTTGCTCTTGTGGACCTCACTTGGAGTATTGTGTGCAGTTCTGGTGTCCTCAACATAAAAAAGACATGGAATTGTTGGAACAAGTCCAGAGGAGAGACACAAGGATAATCAGGGGACTGGAGCACCTCCTGTATGAAGATAGGATGAGAGAGTTGGGGCTGTTCAGCCTGAAGAAGAGAAGGCTACGTGAACACCGCATAGCAGCCTTCTGGTATCTGAAGGGGCCTATAGGGATGGTGGGGAGGGACTCTTCATGAGGGACTGCAGTGAGAGGACAAGAGGTAACGGGTTCAAACTTAAACAGGGGAAGTTTAGATTGGATCTGGGGAAGGAATTCTTTATTGCAAGAGTGGTGAGGCACTGGAATGGGTTGCCCAGGGATGTTGTGAATACTCCATCCCTGGCAGTGTTGAAGGCCGGGTTGGACATTGCCTTGGATGGCATGG
>JASSUY010009443.1:0-18680 GCA_032466535.1 Forpus xanthops | reverse complement strand
GGGACTGGGGAAGAAAGAGGGGGGGGGGTGTGCACAGAACTGTTTGAGGGGCCTCAAACTACGACAGGGACTCATTTCTGGAACAGCCTTATAGACATTTGGGCCAAAGAGCATGGCACTGAGTGGGTATATCACATCCCCTAACATGTACCAGCCTCTGGGAAAATCAAACGGTACAATGAGCTGTTAAAAACTACACTGAGAGCAATGGGTGTTGGGACTTTCAAACACTCGTATACACATTTACCAAAAGCCACCTGGTTGGTCAACACCAGAGGAATTACCAACAGGGTTGATCCAACCCAGTCAGAACTTTTACATACTGTGGAGGGGAACAAAGTTCCTGTGGTGCACATAAAGAGTTTGTGAAAGACATTCTGAGTTATTTCTGCTTCAGGTAAAGGCAAATCCACTCATGGTACCGCTTTTGCTCAGGGATCCAGATATACTTGATGGGTAATGCGGGAAGATGGGGAAGTCCGATGTGTACCTCAAGGGGATTTGATTTTAGGGGAAAACAACCAATGAGCTTAATTGTCACCTGCAATGTAGCACCTTTATAGTCCACCAACTAGATGTCTTCAGGTCACCAGCAACTGGTCCTGACTTCCCTCCAGCCCTCATCCCAACAAAGAATGAACTTTAATGAAACCAGACAAGTTCTGCAGTATCATCAGCAGGGAATGATCCAACACTGCACACAGTCTCTCCTGCTCTGAAAGACTGATACAAGAGATGGAGCCCGACATCATCGACCGGATGGACTTAGCAGCTTTATGGGGATTGGTCCATGTAATAAGGAATGATCTCTATGTGTGTGTGTGCATGTGTGTATATATATATGTAAATATATGAGGTAAGAGTGATGGTATATTGAAAATATTGGATCTGAGCATGACACGAATGATATGGAATAAGGGGTGGATACTGTCCTGGATTCAGCAGCAGTCATTTTTCTCCTTCTTGGTAGCTGGTGCAGCGCTGTGTTTTTGACTTTTGACCTGCGAACAGTGCTGATAACACCAGTGTTCTCAGTTGCTGGTCAGTAATGTTTAGTCTGACCAAGGACTCTCATATTCTGCCATGGAGAGGAAGCCAGGAGGAAGCAGAGACAGGACACCTGACCCAAACTAACCAAAGAGGTGTTCCATAGTGCAGCATGTCATGCCCACTACGTAAATTGGGGGCAGTTACCCAGAAGGGTTAGATCACTGCTGGGTCATGCTGGGTGCCACTCAACAGGTGGTGAGTGGTTGTATTCTCTTCCCTTGTTATTTCCCGTATCATTATTATTAGTGGTGGTAGCAGTAGTGGTTTGTGTTATACCTTAGTTACTGGGCTGTTCTTATCTCAGCTCATGGGAGTTATATTCTTTCGACTCTCCTTCCCATCCCTCTGGGGGGAGGGAGGGGAAGGGGGCAGTGAGTGAATGGCTGCATGGTACTGAGTTACCAGCTGGGCTTAAACCCTGACACAAACATGCAGTTGTAATTGCAGAGTGTAAATGTTGCCAAAATTGTGGGTTTAAAGCATGTGCATGAGACTGCATACGTAGCAATTCATTTCCTTAAAAATAGCTGCCTGCCTAAAGACTGTGGTTGCATAAGTGGCTCTGTAGCACGGAAATGACAGGGTGGGAGTAGGAGTGTTCAAATGTTAAATATGTGCAGCCATTTTACTACAAATTATAAATGCCTTAGAGGGTAAATTCAACAAAATGGCTCTTTGTACAGACATGAAGTAGGAATGCTAAAACATGAGGAAGTGTTCAAGCATTTAGGATTTGACAGGACCTGTTTGAAAGACCAAAGAATAAAGATGTCTGTATGAGTACTGAAATTTTTGTTTGTAGGTATGTATGCAAATAATTCCTATTTAGATGTTTAGCATGCCTTTAAGTGTTTTGTATTACTGAAGCACATGCACCTTACTTTACATCAAAGTAAACCATTGAATGATACTACTACCAGCGGTTTTGCATCTTCCCGTCCTGGTGCAATCCCTAAATGATAACTGCCAGCTCTAATCCAACTCAGACTTTTCAAAAATAGGAACCAAGTATTTGTGGACAAATTAAAAAATGAAGAAATGGGAAGGATGGCCTTAAAGGAAAAAAGAGAGATAAGGTTGTGCGATTATTTATGTTTATTCATGGCTCTAACTTCTTTCTAAGTGGATCTAAAGGATTACTACTTTATACCATGTAGTGCTATAAACCTGTTTTAAATTGTTGCTCAAGAATGAAGGATTTTGATAAATAAAATGTGATACATGTTAAACTCATACAACAAAAGTAAAAGCAATGTTCAAAATCAGATAGAAATAAGTATGTTACAGGCCAGGGTACCTGTGGCATAGTGCTAGAGGTTGCTTAGGAGAATGAGGGAGCCTGAGGTGGGACTCCAGCAGATCCCCGCTCCGCCTGGGGAGTGTGGATAGAAACTGGGCTCACCCAAGGGGCTCTGGCCAAAAATATGCTTGTAAATCATGATGGCAGGCTTTGGGTTAGAAGTAGTATCTCAAAGCATGTGATGAATATATGGGGAAGAAGCCCAAGGCTAACCTTTGTGCCAGACCACGGAGAGAGCAAGTGATCCTGGTCCTGCTGGCTGTATCACAGCCTCCACTGAAGAGCTGGTTGCAGCTGCAACAGGATTTGATGAGGTAATACTTCAGAAGCACCTTAATGCCAACATTTAGGCAGGAAAGACAGTGCCAGTTGGAAGAGAATAATGCTGAGCAAGTTATAAAAACAACAGCAGTTGCTGCTATTTGGAGTCTTTAGGTTCAACAGAAGTGCTTCATTTTTGTTTTCTTTTGATGTGAAAAAAGAAAACAAATAAGATTACAGAAGAAGATTCTGTATTATCAAAATCAGATCAATTAAACTTAATTGAGCCATAAGCTCATGAAATACTAGTGAAAAAAGGTCAGGTTTGAATCAGACCATGAAAAGGGTCAAAAGGACCATATTAACATAGATCTATTAGGTAATATGTACAAACTAAAATACACAGTAGGCATATTTCCTTTATCATCATCATAAACATTATTTTTTTATGTCTGGAAATTTTTGGCAGAGTTTATTTGAGAACCATTTCTGACTAACAAGAAGTTGGCTGCCAGAGTTTTAGTGCCTGCTAACCTGCTACAAAACTTCAACAAGTTTGAATAGCTAGACCTTGTTGTGCTGTAGCTGCTTAGATGTCAAAGTATGTTTCTATAAACTGTAGTCTCCTCAGTGTTTCTTTAATGTCTGTGAATTCACAAGTGGCATAAGATAGGTGATAAATTCACATCATACTCCTTTTTTGTTAGAACACTAGCCTACACTTGCAGTGTCTGTCAACATTTTAAAGCAGAATTAGAAATTCTCCAGGTTTCACTGAAAATACTATCCCTGAAAAGGAAACAATTTTAAATCTAAACCAGTTATGAATATAATAAAACAAAGGAATAGAAGGAGTTTAAGATCTGATCTACACTTAAATGTAATAAACATTAAAAGTAAATTCAGGCTTGTAATTTGAACCACATTTTAGAAGGTAGAATTATAGAATATTTAGGGTTGGAAACGACCTTAAGATCATCTAGCTCCAACCCCCCTTCCAGGGGCAGGGACATCTCACACTAAACCATGTCACCCAAGACTCTGTCTAACCTGGCCTTGAACATCACCAGCGATGGAGCATTCACAACTAACCTGGGCAACCCATTCCAGTGCCTCACCACCTGAACAGTAAAGGACTCCTTCCTCAAATCTAAACTTCCCCTGCTTAAGTTTGAACCCATTACCCCGTGTCCTATCACTACAGTCCCTAATGAAGAGTCCCTCCCCACCATCCCTATAGGCCCCCTTCAGATACTGGAAGGCTGCTATGAGGTCTCCACGCAGCCTTCTCCAGGCTGAACAGCCCAGACTCTACCATCCTATCCTCATAGGGGAGGTGCTCCAGTCCCCTGATCATCCCTGTGACCTTCCTCTGGACTTGTTCCAACAGTTCCATGTCTTCTTGATGTTGAGGACACCAGAACTGCACACAATACTCCAATTGAGATCTCATGAGAGCAGAGTAGAGGGGCAGGATCACCTCTTTTGACCTGCTAGTCTTGCTCCTTTTGATGCAGCCCAGGATACAGTTGGCTTTCTTGGCTGCAAGCACACACTGCTGGCTCATGTTCATTCTCTCATCAACCAACACGTCCAAATCCTTCTCCTCAGGGCTTCTCTGAATCTCTTATCTGCCCAGCCTGTAGCTGTGCCTGGAATTGTTCCAACCCAGGTGTAGGACCCTGCACTTGGCTTAGTTGAACTTCATGATTTTGGCATCAGCCCACCTCACAAGCATGTCAAGGTCCCTCTGGAAGGCATCCCTTCCCTCTAGCATATCAACCAAAGCACATAGCTTGGTGTCATCGGCAAACTTGCCGAGGGTGGAAACAATCCCACTGTCCATGTCACCAACAAAGATTTTTGAACAAGACCGGTCCCAACAATGATCCCTGAGGGACACCACTCATTACTGGTCTCCAACTAAACATTGAGTTGTTGACCACAATTCTGCCAGTTTTTATCCACCGAGTGGTCCACCTATCAAGTCGATGTCTGTCCAATTTAGAGACATGGATGTCATGTGGGAACAGGTAGAAGTTATTGTATTTAGGCTATCTATAGCCAGATATAAGAGGGCAACATTTAAAGCTCTAGCTCCCCTGAGGTTACTGGGAATTACCTGGGGTCAGTATTCTGGTCTGGCAAACAATATAAAGAGACCTGACTTTTGGGTACTTGAGTGGCTCCCGCTTCATATAGTGCCAAGATTTTTATTTCTTTTACTGTTCTAAGGAATATCAGCTCCTATTTCACTTTTGAAAACCTTGAACTCAGGCCATATTATTACTGGAGCTGAGTTAGTCACTTAGCATGTCCTGCTTTTGCTAATCAGGGCTCAAGGAAAAAATCATTGCCATGCATGTGGAAATACTAGAAGACTCTGCAGAAGTCCTATAATGACTATCTGTTGTACAAAGCCTTATGAAACTCTAATAATATTTTGATTATTCAGCTCTGATAATTCTGAGCACTGGGCTATAAATTAGTGAAATCATAAAACCTGACATTTTGATTACAGGGGAAAAATCATGTATGACACTGAAAAGAAGCATCATCAGTTCTTTCACTTCTCTGCTATAGATATGGGCATCTTTGTGGAATGTCTTCCACAGCACCCCATAATCGCATATCTATTTTATATAATAGATGATAAAATGACAGCTGAGGCTGGGGAAGAACACTGGGTATTCCACATGTGACCTGCAGACTAGGAACTGAGGTGAATATATTGCAGAAGAAAAATCTTTTTCTGTTTGATTTTGTTTCTACAGTTCAGTATCAGGACTGACTTGGAAAAAGGTATGATTCAGAGTTCTCGTAGTCCATGTAAATATTTTTCTTGCTTTTATTAGACATTTGGTCAGTCCTAAATGTACAATTTGGATGGACTTAAGTCATCCAAAGCACTTGTAACTTACATAGACATTATTTCTAATGTTATCAAATACTCTGGAAGCCTGATTATGGTATACATTTGGTCCCTATTATGCCATGAAGTAGGCATATCAGTTAAGCAGATATCAGCTGCTATTCCTTTGTACAATATAGTTACTGTCCATGAAAGAATAGATTATTTGTTTATATTGATATTTTAATATGTACCTAGATGTTCCTAAAATAAAGTGGCATAAGGGGAAAATTTGAGATCATGCTACTAATTGCTTACCAGGCTAATGGAAGATTGAACTCCAAAATTACTTCTGCTTAAAACTTCTACAAAGCAATAAAAAATTATAGAGTATATAACAGTGCTCTCTCTGTCTCTACTTTTTGTTTTGGCTTTTCTTCAATGAAACTGTATCCAGAAAAGGTGAAATTTATCTTTTTTTACTATTCATAGTTGATATATATGAAGATGACTTTCTGATGATGTATCTAGTGAAATAATGTTGAATTTAGCATAACGTGCGGTATCCATTAAATGTACCTAAAGTAATTCATATTTCTGACCTCCTATTTTACAGAAGATATGTTTATGTGCATCATCTTTTTACTACTGAGAGTTTCTAATTCTGGACTTGATTTACATCAGTATCATTCACACAAAGCAGTTTATCATGAAGATAAATGCATATTTGACAGATCCAGTCTGTATGTTTTTTGGATGCTGATTACAAAACCTTCAGTTTAGTAAACTGGATTTTAGTCCAGTTCTGTTTGAAGAAACTCAGTAAATCCAGAGCATCTGTGAGCTCAGGTTCAGTTGGTCATTAGCTGTAGCTAATGAGAAAAACGGCAAAAATGGATGTCAAGAGACAGGATTATAAGGCTCAGTTTTGCTTTCAAGGAGGAGCTTTACCGGAAGCACACCCATAATTATCAAGTTAAAGCCTTCACCAAGCTCATCACCTTACACTTGAAGAATAAAGGCTTTGAAGTATTTTGTATACCTGCCCCGTCTGAAGTCCTCTTATTCTCAAGAGACATCACAGGCTCTTAACTATAAGCAAGGGGAAATGCATCTGGGAGTAGTTATATGCCCAGGCCCTTACAGTGTAATGTGATTAAACCTTGGTTTGCCACTTTGGGTTTCTAAATTTTGGGTGGTTTTTACATCTAATTTTTTTTAAGGCTTCTTTTTCAAAGGGGTTAAGAGCTGTCCAGGAGTCCTCATGCTATGTATTTAATGGAAAGTAGTAATCAACCCATCTTGATTTAATAT
Organism: Forpus xanthops; assembly: GCA_032466535.1. Taxonomy (NCBI): domain Eukaryota; kingdom Metazoa; phylum Chordata; class Aves; order Psittaciformes; family Psittacidae; genus Forpus; species Forpus xanthops. The sequence goes on along the minus strand of JASSUY010009443.1, from coordinate 11,904 downwards.
AGTTATGTTATGGTAACTATATTAACTATATGTTATATATTTTATATATATATATATGTTATAGCAATATATAATAGTCTAATACATATATATAACTATTTATTTTAACTATATATGGTAACTACCACAGCTTTATGAGCAGCTAAAGACTCTGAACAGCTTCAACAGAAACTCTCAACTCTTCTAGACGAGACTGAGCAATCCTGCTGCATCCAACGCTGAGCACATGGATCCTGGGAACGAGCACTCCTGGTGACAGCTCCACTGCTGCAAACCCACACTCTGCTGTGGCCAGGCAAAGACAACAAAAATAGAAAAGAAATAGATGTAAAAACAAATCCAGGTACAGAAAACATCTTTCTTTGATTTGTCTCTCTGGCAACTAGGTCAGTGCAGTTGTTTAATACAAGTGGGAAGTTGACTCCTGTGTACATTATCTTATGACGAAAGAAGAAATCCACTGTGTAGCACTGAAGCATTTTCACTATTGTACCTCATCCCATCAGATAACTTCACAAAACCTGACTGGGCAAACTTGCACAGAAAGCAGTGCCTCTTTTCCACTGCCACAGGCAGGGACACCTGCTAGACAAGGTTGCTCAAAGTCCCCTCCAGCCTGGCCTTGAACACTGCCAAGGATGGGGCAGCCACAACTCCTTTGTGCAAGCTGTTCCAGTGCTGTACACATCCCTGACACTTATTTGCTGGCCTGTATTCATGTTAATGTGCTTAATCCACACTCCAAAATGGTAATAGAAAACTTTACAGTGTCTCAACTGTTTGTCAAACAACATATGTATTTTAATTAAATTCAGATTTTAAAGTCACATACCTGTTGAAGCCAGAATAGTCTTTTCCTCTGGGTAATAATTTTAGTGGGGGCTGGAAGATAATTTTGGGTGTAATAACTGAAGGACATATTCATTTGTAGACATTCATCCTTATGTCCAACAGTTCAAAAGCATCTGTGTTACTAAGGCTTCTATATAATATGAGAAATTACAGAATATTAACAGATAATATCCCAAGGAACACCAGAAAATAGTGAGGGAATGATTACTGGAGTGACATGGAAATGGATTTGGCATGGAAATACACATACTGGAAATATAACTTAAATTCTACAAAGATCAGGCAATTTGAAATGAGTGTAGGAGGCCACACAAAATTAAGAACAATGCTAGCTGCTGTTTTATTGCATTGCTTTTATATAAGATGTGTAAATGTGTGTTATTTATTCATTAGGTAAGTCTTGTGTTCCTTTGATACTGCTTCAGTATAATGCATATGTTTAGTTAAGAGTCAGTGCAGAAGAGTGGAGTTAGTGCAGTCAGCACAAATCAAACCCACTCTTCATGCTTTTCTATAGTGAATCCTGAGTTCAGAGAAGCTGTGGTCTGAGAGACAAATATAGTCATTCAGGCACCTAGGAGTGAGGGCATGCTTTTCTGTGCCTATATTGGAGGTATTTTGCCAGCAGAGAAGAGAAGGAAAGAAGGTATAAAAAAAAAAAAATAACAATTTACATAGAATTCTCTTTTAGGGTTGTATTTATTATTTGAACATCCATCTAACTGGTAATAATGCCTAATTTTTTTCTTGTTGAAAGATTTTTTTTTTTTTTAACAGAAGATGATGCAATTCTATCAGAGCATGTTGAGAAGGTTTTTGTGACAGCTGTCTAGCAGGCATATGTAATCTGAATTTCCCAATTGCTTATGGCTTCTAAAAAGCATGATAATGCTGCCAGTATGGTAAATCAATTCAAACTGCACATTATATTGTAGAATCTCTTAGCCTGAGATGTTTATTGCTAAATCTCTTGTCCAAAGGAGTGCAGCAATGGGTAATGGAAGTGATTTAGTAGAGATGGAAAGAATGCATTCTCCCTGCTCTTCATTTGTTTATTAAAATTCAGAAAATATTAATCCTAGAGAAGAAATGTAGCTGTTTAGCATAAATGTACAGTTGGCTTGTGTTGCAGGTATTAATCTTAAATCCTTTAAGAATATTTCAGAAACAATGGTTTCTTGCCCCTTGCCTCACTGCAGTTCTGTTTAGCAAGAGCTTGATTAGAGCTAAACTCTTTGTTTCTATCCAGTAATACAGGGCTCAGCTGTTAATAGAAATATTGGAATATATACTAAAGGAAGCATATGGTGTTGCCCATCAGGGAGGAACTTCTTTAGTAATAGAATTTTATTTAGAGATTACTCATTAATTCTTTATATAAGCTTTTGGTTACAAGTATTTGCTTAAGTTTAAGCAATATAAATTATACATAACTACAGTTGAAATTATTTCTTACCAATAACGTATTTGAACAAATATAGGCCTTTAATATGTTTGCAGTTGATTTGTAGTTGGCTCATTATTTTTATGTCTGAGCCAATTTTTCAAGTTTACTTGTTTAGTTTAGAAATGGGATTTTATGCATCTCCAAGTATTTATTATGCAATTTTCTGGGTGTATGATCTATTACTTGAGGATTTTTTTCCTCTCCTTAAAAGTTTCAGCAATTCCATCTGCATAATAGCCTCCCAAAATATTTACTGTGTTTAAGTTTACCACACAGACAATGGAAAGAGAAATGTCAAGTGATGAAAACATTTCTCTGCTACTTGTGCAAATATGAATTCATGCAATGGTTGTGCTATTATCTAAGAAAATTTTTTGCATTCTTCCTATGACAATGCATGTGTCCAAATATTTATGACTAAAATAACAGTATGCACAGATTGGTATCATTCAGGTTTAAAAAGCAGAATAAACCACGAGGAATAATAAGAAGGAAATAATTTCATTGCAAGGTCATGTTTTCTAAATCAGTAATGTTTGTTTCAGATCAAATCCTGAGAAACTGCGGAAAATGCTGCTGTTTCTGGACCTGGATGGCCTGCTGCAGCCCCCTCACCCTCACTCTGGCCCTTTTGGGCTGGGCTGAACTCAGGTACTTCTATTCTTTCTTCCATTTCAAATCGGTTAGCTTAAATTTCTGCTCTCCACTTAACACATTGCTCATCATTCGCTCACCCAGAATCTACAGTCACACATGTCCTTGGAGAGAGACAGATCAGGGATAGCAAGACCATGGAAATGAAATTGCTTTTTTCTGTTTCATGGCTTTGCTCAGGCAGCACCACCAGCTTGGCAGCTGAAGGGCTTTTATTTCTCCTCAGGAAGGAGAGTTGCTGTCCCTGCAGCCACTGTCCCGACATGACAGCCTCATGGCTGTGACCAGATGAGGCCCACCTTGTGGAAGACTTAAAACATTTCCAGGAGGTCTTGAGGCAAACTGTGCTTAAGCCAATAAAAGGTGGGAGTGTAAGGGAAAAAGGGAATAGTAGGCTTTGTCTGGGAAGTGAAGCTTCATGTGTTGTCCTTTTAAAACTTATGTGTGTGTTCAATTGGTGCTGAGAAGGAAGCTTAGAAACTTTTGTGTTTCTATTCATTTCAGCCTAGGCAAATGTCACATATGGGAAAGAGTGGCAATTAAACCAGCATATGCTTTGTCCCAAAGTGATATTAACTTATAGTAAGGCCACATTAGCAGAAAGAGCAATCAAGTCACAATAGGCAGTCAGGGAGAGCTGAACGAGGGAACACTGTCCAAGGCAAAAGACCAACATCTGAGCACCTTGTTGCAAGCTTCATTTAGGCTCAAGGCTGGTGCTGGGCTGTTACAAGCACAGCACAGCCTTCCTGGAGCAGCACTAGCCTTGATGAACACCTGCCTCGCTCTCCATGTAAGGTACAATATCAAAATCTATACAGCTCTTCAAAGCTTTCATAGTGTCTTCTTGTGCTCAGAAGTGCGTTCTGCCATTTTTATCTGTGCTCAGCTTAGTACTGTCACAGCTGTGTTGACTTATGTTCCAATGTGATTTTTCCAGTGCAATTTTCCAGTTAAGCCAGTCCTTAAAATGACTAGCTAAAAAGAAAAAAAAAAAGTTGTTTTTTTTTTTTTTTTTTTTAAGGATGCTTCCTGTTAATATGCCTTGTAATTAGTACATCCTGGATCTATGCTGAAGAGGCAGAATTTCAGTTAAACTCTTTGGCTAGTGGGAATTCTTTGTCCTGGCAGGATAACGCAGGGAAGCCAAATGGTTGGGGCTCTCCAGCTCTATTCCCTAGCCCCTTTGGTGTCTGAAAAAAATGTCTCACTGATAGGTTTCCACAGATCAGTGGCTGTCATCCTCTTCGAGGAGACTTAGTTGCCAGGACAACTGTTGCCAAGACAGACTGATTTTCCTTGTGAACAATTTCAGCATGCTATTTCTGTACAGCAAACCGTCTCCCGTGTCTATTGTTAGACCCATGTGAGAAGCTATTGGAATTTTAGCTCCAGGTGAAAATTAAGAAACAGTAGGAAGGGAAAGCCTGTTTCATTACCAAAAAAGGGAGTTTGAGGTCCTACACAGATTTGTGCAAAGTTTGTGGCCCCTCAAACTGTATGTGCACTTTGCAAACATGGCCCCAAAACCCAGTGCTGGAAGCCTTTTCAAGCCACCAGATCAAAATGAATTCTCAAGTTTACAGCTATCTTTAAAAATATTTACTTGAAAATAGGAAAAGGTCCTTGGGGGAATAATAAAACTGAGTACAGTGCCTGGGATAAATAGCCTGCATGTGCTGGAAGTAACAGATGCTACCACCTCACTCGATCTGGGAAATTCTGGTGGGTTTTGGAATGACTGGCATGCCCTTAAAGGACCAATATGTTTCCTTTGAAATTGCTTGTGAGTTTTATGTTACCTGAAATATTGCCCTAGCTTTGCTTTATTAATTGTATAGTGTTAATAGTATACATGCAACAGCAAAGAATCCCTCTTGTATCAAAGACTATTAAAGTTTATGATTCAAAACTTGACCAGTCTCGTATTAGCTTGCAATTTTTTTCATTACTTACTTTTTGGTTCAAGTGGAAGATGTCTTTTTTTATGGTATGATATTAGGCAATATTCAGCTTAATGGATGCAAGCTAGTTCAATTGATACACTCCCCTTCTGAAAAATACAGAGTAATCAAATTTAACATTGTTCTTCTTGTCCACCAGAGGTCCCTTACAGGCCACTTTATTCATTATTGGCTGTGTTTTCACTTGCCCAGTTAGCATCTGTTGCTTTTTCATATTAAATATTTCTGAATCAGCTATGCAAATGAAAGTCCTGAAGATCCTACTAATGACTTTGAATATTTTCTGAAATCATTAATATTAAGAAAGAGAAAAGCAAAATCCTTATGAAATGTAAGAAAAATAATGAAAAAATGTAGGGACTTCATTTTTACCTTATTCTCAGTAACTACGCTCCACAAGCTTTGCGGTGCATATTGAAGAATCTTCAGTGTAAACAGACTCCACCTGGTATCACAAAATCTGTGGGTGATTCCTATCTGGGTTCTTATCTGCTCAATCTTCAAGAAATGTTTCCTGATATACTTAAATTGAGAAGTATAATATGTTTACAGCTTCTGATACTTCAACTGTATATTAATCTCAGCTGTTGCATGACTGCAGAGGCCTTTGCTTCACAAATATTTATTGCAACATCAAGAAAACCCTTGACAAGTCTTTACTTGACCAATCAGTTGTCAAATGTGAACAACTCATTCAACTTTGGCTAAAGACGCCATTCTGCATCTTTTATTGCGGCTGGAGTGGAGAGCTGGAAGTCAGATATGGTGTCTGATGAGCACTTAAGCATCAAGAAAAGGCTGTGTTTGAAACAGACTGAGCAGAAAATAGCCCTCTTCCAGTCATGTTTCATTTACAGCAGATACAGAATATACATAGGACAGCCAAATATTTTGTCATTTACAGGGGTTACTTAGCCCAAAAATTAATCAATTGTTCATCTACATAGTCTCTGTGGTAAGTTGACAAGTGAAAAGAAATAGATTAAGAGTTCCATCCTTCTCACTGTGCAAAAGTATGAGGTAGGTTACACAGACAAGGGATAAATCACTACTAATTCAGAAGAAAAAGATCCTGAATAGGACAGCTTCCACTTTATATCTTTCTAAGAGCTCTAATGAAACTCTATGAGAACCAATTAAGAATTATATTCTACAATGCCTAGTCCAAAGTTTTTCTGAAACAAGGTTATTCCTAGGGTTTTGTTCCTCAAAATCCTTTAAACCTGACTCTAGCTGTCTCAATGAAAAGTTTGAAATACTTTGTGAGCTCATGGTTTGGGGATAAGAGCACTCTGTTGGTCTGACATCAAAGTGAATCAATGAGTTAGCTGTGCTTTTCAATCCAGTGCTTTAGCCATAATTCTTTTGCAAGTGTCTAGGAGCTGTCACCCTGCTATACTGTGATGAAAATAGTTGGATAGAGTTCCCACTTCTTTTATTCCCATATGATACTGCTGCTGGTAAAGAATACTCAAAACCGATGGCTCCAAAGGCAAGTTCAAAACTTCAAAAGCCAAGCATTCTCATGTGCTGAGTTGCTTGCGTCTCCAAGGAAATCTGCAAAGAGTTTCACCATATATCAAAGAGAAGCCAGACATAAAACCATTCCCCCAAATGAATGATATGCAGAAAGAAGGTACAATCAAGGATCGAAACAGTGAGGAACTCGGCACTCAAATTGGGAAGCAGAAGAATCAAATCATTCTGGAGGAAGGTGCAGAGAAGTATGAGACAGAGACAGCGTGTGTGTGCAAACTGAATCACTTTTACTGAGTTTCTTGCCATATTTATACAAAATCACACAAGCTATTTTTAGACAAGCTATTTTTAGATCTTAACTAATCAACTATTATCCTTGTTTTTGTACTAGCTAAGCTTTGATCAGTCCAGCACTGCAATTCACACCATCCCTGTTTATCAGTTTGTGTCCTCCCGTAGAGGATATGCTACATACCAAAGTTTGTTATTCACATCTGTGATGTTTTATGGCTGTTCTGGTTACGTCCCTCACGTCTTCAACTGCCTGAGGTTTTTGGCAGGCAACCTGTATTCCCACAGGAAAGGAAGGCTGTAGCAAAAATAAGGAGATAGAAAACAAAATTACAAATCCAGTGAAGAAAATCATTTGTAACTACTAAGCCACGTGTCCTTATGTTTTGGGGTTTTTGTTTCATATTGTTTTTTCTTGGTGCAGTAATTTACAATAGTTCTATAAGTTTGAATACTGCACATAAACATGCTGGGTTTGCCACAGCTTAGTGAAATTTGTGCTGTGTGACAAACTATGTTTCAGCAAGATGGTGTCCTGACCTGTTGAGAACCTAGGGGTGGGGAAATTGCTGAGAATCCTATCTACTTAATACTGCTGCCTTGCAGCCAAGCAACGTTCATGGAAGTTCAACAGACATTCAACAAACCAGACATTTTTGTGGGTTGCAAGGTTACTAGATGTACCCTGGATGCCATGTGTTCAGAACATATTGATACCACATTTAGCCCTTGGCCAAAACAGCAAAGGTCAGCATGGAAATTTCAGCTTCCTATTAAAAACAAAATTCAAACCAGCAAAACCCAAAAACCTCTAATTTTAAATCTTTCTTAAATTATATTAGCTCTACAATGCTTTTATCAAATCATGGCTGACAAATACCACTGCTCTGAACTGATTTTTTTATTTTATTTATACTGAAGCTAAATTTATTCCAGCTCCTGAACAGGAAAGATACAAAGGCAGAGCAAAAGCCTACATATCTGTTCATACACTTCAGAGAACAGCTCCAGAAATGGGAACTTGGGAACAAAATCACTCCTCACACTTCTGCAGGAACGTGGACTTTGAACTGGGTTTTGCAGCTGGAGATATCTGAGACCTTCCTCTGGGTAAGAAAACCTTCTGCAAGCAAAGTTACCCAAGCCATCTCTTCCTTGGCATTAGATTTTATGCTATTAATTTTACAGAGCTATCCATGACAATATCCCACAGAGTTCTTGCTACTTTTCACATGCACACAATGGTACCATAACCAGATGGACAGCCCAAGCTTGGCTGAGTTTATTCTAACCACTGACTTTCACTAGCATTAAAGGAAGACAAATAGCAAGCAGTTTAAAGTTTAAATACACATCCCTTCACCCCATGTTTTGCTGGCTTTTGTATTTTTTTAAATCCCACATCCCATTTTTAAACAAAAATGGGCATATTTGAGCTGGCCAAGTTTTATTCCAGGAGTTATTCAGAGTCTCAAATACCCTTCCTTCTCTTAGGTTATTAATTAAAAAAATAATCAAATTGACTGAATAAAGGACTAAAACCTTACAGTCAGATCTTCAATGTCTGCAGTTCTGATTTTTTTTCATTGTTAATTTGTATTGTAACATGGTCAATATCTGTCTAAGGCCATGTAAAGTGCAAAGGGCTCACTCCCAGAATGTCATATGCAATATACGTAAATAGGGGTGGTAAAACTGAGCTAAGCAATCATTAGGATTGTGCAAGACGGAGATAAGCAAGTAAACAACCTGTTCCCAAAACAAAGCACAAAATTACAGCTTTCATTAGAAAAATAGATAGTTTTTGTTTGGTTTTTTTTTTTTTTGCTTGTTCCTTGGTAATAATCCAGCTGGTTTCCATCCTCGATCCTTTCTACTATGTTCTGTTGTGCTGGGAAACCAGTGTTGTGGTAAGAGTATTACTGTACATTGATCAAGTAAAGGCATTGATAAGTAAAAAACCTTTGTTGTGATAAGTATTTAACCATACTGAGGCCATGCAACTCTTGCAGGTGAGGTGATGCTGATTAAAAGGACTTCTGTAGGCTGCCTTACTGGAGCACAGCAAGCTGACATGGAGGACTGTAACAGGGTGTAATCTATCAGTTCTGTGCCTGATTATTTTCTGTATAAATGTAATACCTGCTCTTGAGAAGCATCTTCCCTAATACTTGACTTCAATTGGTCTGTCCTGTGCTGTCAGACACTCAGGTTTCAGTCTAATGGCTCAAAGCTGTCACTTGCAAGACAAGGAGCAAGGGCTCGCTGCTGCCTCTTCCAGGATCCCTTCCCTGATGTTACCTGAACTGGATAAGTCATGTCTTGAAGCACATTTTGTGGAGGAACAAAAGAATTACCTAAGATTTATGTCATTAAAAAGGACTTCAGAACTAGCTACCTCCTAACTATAAAAGTTTCATGGCATATTTCAAGGCCTAATTCTGATCTCTGCTGATAAAGTCTGCAACTGTGTAAGCCTTGGGACCTGAGGACTGTCATTAAGTTCCACACTTGGTATGATTCTCAGTATTTGATCGTCCATCAAATGTTGACTGCAAAACCTGTCTATGGAAACCTATTTTTTCTATTTCATATCCTGAAGGCTTATTCCACTTTTGTGAGAAATTTGTAGCATTTTGATTTTTATCTAAACCACTGTTGGTGCAAATTATCATTTCCCTCTTTGGGAAATTATTTATTAGGAAACTCTGCCACCAATTTGCCAAAGGTAAACACATGCTTCGGCTCTCATAGAATTTTGGAGTGATAGACTTGGATAACTTTGGAAGTAAACATCTTAGCTCCTGGCAGGCAAACCAGCAAAGGTTTGTGTGAGGTTGAATCTCTCTAGGGAGTGGACTTCTCTGAGAGCTTAACATTTAGTTTTCAAGATTTCTTTTATTGTACGTTTTTTTTTGAGCTTTGTCTTTGTCGTGGTTTAAGTTGTAACTCACGCAGCTTGCTCACTCGCTCCCCTCTCTTTCTTCCCCCCACTCCTGGAGGGATGAGAAGGAGAATCAAAAGGATTCAACTCCCACAGGTTGAGATAAGAACAGTTCAGTAACTAAAGTATAACACAAACCACTACTGCTACCACCAATAATATTAATGACAAGGGAAATACAAGGAAAGACAATGCAACTGCTCACCACCAATACCCAGCTTGACCCAGCAGCGAACCCCCCTCTTCCAGGTCCCTGCCCTCGTTTTTACATCCTGGGTATGATGTGCTGTGGTATGGAATACCTCTTTGGTGAGTTTGGGTCAGGTGTCCTTTCTCTGCTTCCTCCTGGCTTCCCCTCCTCCCTCATGAGACATGAGACTCAGGAAGTCCTTGGTCAGACTAAACATTACTGAGTAGTAACTGAAAACATCAGTGTTATAAGCGCACTTCCCAGGCCGAAAGTCAAAAACACAGCGCTGTACCAGCTATGAAGAAGGAGAAAAATGACTGCTACTGCTGAACCCTTGACAATCTTACTGAATTCACAGGAGACAGCTATAACGTCAACTTCCCTGGTACTGGGTAATTAACACAGTCTAAAAGTTGAGGAAATCCTTAGAGGGCTCTAAAGAACTGGTTTGAGTCCTTAAAGCCGGATCAGAAGTATATAACAGGATTCAAGTTTTGTTTTACTACTTAGCTGAATACCTTTTCTTATTTTATTTTGATGTATGCCATTGCTCCATATTTTGATGCGAGCCTAAAGGAGGAAACACAAAGTAGTGTACAGAGAAGTGGTGTTTCTTAAATTACTTTTTACCCTAATGATAATATTCTCACAGTAATATGCTAGTGATTATGCTTTATTGGATGAAAATTAACGTGAAGCTGCTCTGTGGGTAACCTTTTCTGAAACTTAAAATAAAAAGAAATAATTGAAATGAGTAGCAAAATTCACGCTGGGTTTTATTTTCTCTCCTTATCCCAATCTGTCAAGCAAATGTTGCTTGTTTTTAAGTTTGACTGGTAGAACTGGTAGTACAGGACTTATTTACCTTAAAATTTTGTCAGCTCACATATGTGATCATTTCATTTTGTTTTTTGAATTAAACACAGAATACATGGGACATGATTACCTCAAATTAGGTCCTCATATTAAAAGAAAGGACAATTACTGTGGTGCAGATTGTCAGAATGTCATGTAGGGCTTTACCTTTTGACATTACTGCCTGTTACTGTTCTGCTCAGAGAGCGCAGCAAAATATTGCGAATCTAGGATCCAAGAGGACTTTGGCTCTGAAGCATAATACTGAGGGAGTAGTGTATCTTGTAAATATACAAGATCTGAAAGGAGAAATTAGGAGGCAAGCAGATCATTGCTATTTAAATGTACTTATGTTTTTTATTCTTTAAGCTATGTGTGTTTGCTTATAGTGGTGGTGCTATCAACAGAAACAGCTTAATCACTCTAAGTTTAGGCATACAGCAATACTAATAGTTGTGAAAAGAAGAGTCCCAGCAGAAACACAATAGCTGGAGGGTTCAGGATTCATCCCAGACTGGAATACTGTAGGACTCATTTGGCATGAATTCTTAAATTTAGATATACAGTGAACAAAACATTGAAATGGCTTTGCAGCACAGTGAGATTGGTGGCAGTATTATATTAGGCATTTTCATTACACCTTGAGATTTTCATATTCTTACCAGCTTGGTTGTTTCTTTTCTGGTTTCCATATATAAAGATTACAATCAGAGGATAGATGAAATGATTCAGACACTGTACCTTGGTTTTGGTCTTTTCCTGAAGATGGGAATCTATTTCCTATACAACGTAGGCAAGCCTTTCCTAGACAGCCCATTAAAGTTATATAAACAGATAAATATATTAAATTACTCTGCTTGATTTGTCACAGATCTGTGAACTTAGCAATTACTCTTCTGCCTTTCAGAGTCTTGGCATTTTGGCTTTTGCTAATGATGGTAACAAGTTCAGTTAACACAGGTAAGCCTGCAGTGGTCCTGCAGTCACTAGCTTATTAGGCAGAGAGGGAAGAGGTGGTCCCAAAGCTGACAAAGGAGAACCAGGTACAGAGATATGGCCATTTAGCAATATTGTATCTGAAGGGGGCCTATAGGGATGCTGGGGAGGGACACTTCATTACTGACTGTAGTGGTAGGACAAGGGGTGATGGTTTCAAACTTAAACAGGGGAAGTTTAGATTGGATATGAGGAAGAAATTCTTTACTGTAAGGATGGTGAGGCACTGGAA
>JASSUY010009441.1:24491-38097 GCA_032466535.1 Forpus xanthops | reverse complement strand
AATCCAAAACACAGTGCTACACCAGCTACTGCTTAAAGAAAAATGACTGCTGCTGCTGAACCCATGACACATGTATATCTGTATTTTTTTTTTTGTTATCATTTCTAAAAAGTGGCTTAAATATTTAGATTAAAATTAATAGGTCAGTTCATAGTGAAATGTTAGACTAAGTTCCAGAAACAAAGGTGCTGCATGTTTTTAAATGTTAGGTATATATTTTATATCTGAAATAGGTGCTTTTCAGAGTAACAGAAGTTCATATTTTAATTGAAATGTCAGAAAAAGAACTTAATCTGAAAAGAGTATGTTCTAGGAACTGCAGTGCTTTACTCTGACCATTATGCCTTTTACTTAAATACTGCACAAGACAAGAATCTTTTAAAAAGTGATGCAATTTTTGAAATATTGAAATATTTTAATCAGCTGAGGTTGATTTTTGAGTTCAGAGCACATCAGTGCTGAGAGGCAGATGGAATTACAGAGCTGTATAGGAGTAGACCTACTGTGGTAAAATATTAATAAGAATGATTTTGATCTACTGTGCATTGCCAAGAGCCAATGGCTTAAGAGAAAGTTATCACAAAGGTATGATGCAGCTCAAGTGGTAGCTGGAATTGAGAATGCTGAACAAAATTATATGCAAAACAGAACTGAAATGCCAGTTCTGCAATGATGTCTATTACATGTGTGAAACCCCAACAGAAGCTTATGGATGAAATTCAGAACAACAGATCTGGGACTGGTGTAATTATTGTGCTGAGCTATTATTGTAAATTCTTCATTCAGCCAAGCCTTCCAGGGTACTGCATATAATGAAGTTTAGATGATCTTAATTTAAAGCTTCATGCTCATATAGGTCAATTCCTTTTGGCAATGCTGCCAAAACTTGTTGAATCTTAAAAGGGAGCTGCAGGCTTTAGGAAGGTGACGTGTTAGATGTGAATAACTTCAGTGGATCCTGATGGATTTAGAGGTTTTATTGAAGTGTAGAAGGAAGATAGAATGATACCATACCTCTCGATCCATGGGGATGTGGGCAGATGAGGTATGCATAACCGTCAGCTGTGTAGAGAAATTTGAATAAGTGCATCTGAGAACAGCACCTGACCAAGTTGCAGCTGGGCAAGATGTCCCTTCATTCCTACTCAGATTTAGTGCTAATTCCCTACAGTACCTAGCATGGACTTTGAAGCATTTGCTAAATGGGGAATATTTGGGCCTTCTATGATTCTTGTACTATTAAGTCTTGACAGACTCTGGGTTAAGCTCTATTCCATTCAATTCCACTGTCTCTACCACCACCTTATACATTTGGTTTATGATAATTTCTAGATTTTTCAACTGTTTTTGAAACCTCTCCACTCCAGAGACTCTACTTCAGTCCAGAGAGTCTGTAGCTTGCAGGGTTGAGCTGTTTCTTAACTATCTAATTAAATTCCAATTCCATACTCTTAATACTGAAAATGTTTTAAAACACTGGCCCTGTGAAGAACCCTTTGCAGGTTCTGATGAGTTTTTAAATTACTGAAAAGTTTTTTTGCAGCAGTCCATTTGTGCTGAGCAGGTGCTACTTTTCTTTTGTAGTAATGTTCCAGAAAGAGCAAACCAGCTGAATGTCAGAACTTGTGCTTTGGCTAACTTGAAAAATGCAACTGGATGAATCTAAGTTCAGATCCGCACACTTCTGCATGACAACAACTACGAGAGAACGCATACAGCCTGTGTATGTGAAAGACTGTAAACAGTGGTGCAGACAATGGATATCTTGGAAACTGAAATTGCTATCTCATAATTTTATGGCAATAATTGTAACAGAAAATTATGACAATGTTAGAAGCAACTATCTCATGCCCCTCAAGTAATATCGGAAATAGAACTAAATTTAAAGCATTTTGAAGAAATGCCAAAATAGTGATAGACTGGAAAAGACATTTAGGATGGCTGGAAAAGCACTTGGCAAAGGTTTGGTTTAAAAGTATCTTGCTTTTTTTGAACACAAGAAGGGGTAGAGTTGTGGCTAATGTTTAAGTATGATCTCAGTTTACCTTTGAAAACTGTGTAGCTGCAGCTGGCAGGGAATTGGCTCCCTTTGTGTGTCCATATGTCTTTAAATGATAGATAAGAAAACAATTTGGACTTTTAATTTTTAGGCCACTGTGAAACACTGATTGTTATGTACTAATTGACTTATCCCATAAAATGCATTCTGTGAAGAACTGGTCTTTTTTCTAGTTGCCCTTGTCACCTTTTCTTCCGTGGCATAATTTGGCTATGTGGCTTAGCTGCAGCAGTACTGCTTCTGTTTTTGTTTTATTTCAAGGAGAAATGTGAATGTCCTTCAAAATGTGACTACAAAAAGATAAGAAACCTGCTTACATCCATTCTGTTTGCAAGAAAAAGTAGTCTTGACAAAGTAAGCCTTCCTAAAGTAAGATCTTAGCAAACAAGACACAGCAAGTTGTTAGAGCTCATGTTTGGCTACAGTAAGAAAACTGTACAGGGCAGAGGAAATTCAGATATTGCTGCCTTTGGCTCCTCCTAATTGCTAAATTAGCTTACATTCATCAGAATTTACTGGTTGTGAAAGGCTGCCAGTTTTGATGGAAATAACCAGAAACCTGAAGTGAAGGGTGAGAAGATTGTAACATGGAGTTTTTTTAAGGAATAATGGAACCAAAATAAAAACTGAGGGACAACGATGCCTATACTGTAAACACTAGTGGGCTAAAATCTGAACACTGCTGTACTTTAGGAAATTGCAGATATATTTAGGAGAAATAAAAAAAATGTAAAATAAAATAGAAAATAAAACATAATAAAATAGAAAATAAAATATATAATAAAAAATAAAATAAAATAAATGCCTGAAACTTGCCTGTCAAGTTGCATTTCTCTTACTCATGTTTACTCTTTCACTGTTGTCCCTTCAGCTTTTCCTTTTCAATGACTTTGCTTCTGAGCTTTGACAAGACAGGCAGTATTGTTACATTGAAGCACTAAGCTACAATAAGAACTTTAGAAAAGTATTATGAGAAAATGATTGTCAGCACAACTTTTATGGTGTTCTTCTAGACTTCTAGTTAATATTTTAAGTACTGGGAGCTCCTTTATAACTCTTACTTCATAATTTAATCTGCATTCTGGGACACAGCACCAGTATTCTGTAGCTGTTCCTTTCCTCCTTTCCTTTGACTTTCACACTTTTACAAAACAGGCCTGTCAAATGAATAAGTGGATTTGATGAAAGTAGCTTCTTCATGCCACTACCTGCTCATGTGCCCAACTTAGTTTTAGGAAAAGGCATCTATTCAAAGTGGCATTCAAGCCCATATTCCAGTGTTTCACTGAGTCAGAATTTCAGTGATCTGTTTTAAAAATTATATTAAAATATATAATTTACTCATACATTGCTTTGGAGCATAATTCACTTTTTTGAGATGTTAGCCATGTAAAATAAACAAGACTAACCCCAGGGGGAAGAAATCCCACATTCCTTTTCTAGATTTTAGGCATAGGATTCTACAGCAGCCAAGCCTTAGTCTTCCAGTAAAAACCCCTGCTGTGAGTTCAAGTGTATTTTGTTTTTCTCTACTATGATTTTGATGTTTGAAAAACTTGGAATTCGTGCTCCACATGTCACTGGAAAAGTTTTGTAGATACTACTTGCTTGTGGTGGCATGCCATAGGCCTGCGGGCCAGGAGACCTGAACGCATTTCTGTCTCCTCTTGTAGGTGAAAGAAATGTGTTTTCATGTCATTTTCTCTAGGTTGGAAGTGGATTAGAAACCAAAATGACGTTCTTGGAGATTTCTTTCCTTGAAACAGGCTGTTGAGGCTATATTTGCTTGTCTGAGTAATAAACTGTGAGTTGCACTGAAGTCATAATCGCAGCCCAAAGTGCTCCAGTGAAAAGGTTTGGGATTAATCACATGCTTACAATTGAAAAGACGTTTACTTTCTTTGCAGTGTTGCCAATCAAGGATCATCCTGTCCCAGTACTTGCCTTTTATGCTATAAAATGACTACAAAACAGTTCAACTTCTCTGACTTTTCCCAGTTAGCCAAAATGAATACATAAAAATCCTTATCGACATAATGAATCTCATTCTCATATAATGCAGGTTTTCATTAGAAAATTGTAGTAATATGTATTTTCTTACTCTCAAGGCTGATGGTTCTGCAAGTATAGACAAGATAAATGTGCGTCATTCTCTCTGGGATTCTGCACATTCCTTATTTCTCACAACTCATTCATTTTTAGGATGGACATTTATTTAATCAGAGCAGTCCTGCCAATCAGTCATTCTTGGAGACATAACCTTGGCTAGTAATTAATTATGCTCTGAATTTTTTAATTTGAATTTGAATTCAGGTTGAGGACATCTTAGTATATATTCCTCACTTATATCACATACTGTACCAAGACTGTCATCAAACGTAAATGACTGGTTAGTAAGTTGATATTCATGGCATGCTTGAAGAGATGGCTGAATTATTTGAAGACATGATCCTGTAAGGTTAGGATGCCTATCAACTCTTGAGCTAATGGCAAATTATATCTGATAGAACTGTTACAGCTTGTAACATTGATAGTTTCTGTGCTTTTTATCATCAAATCCCTACTTATCGCATAAGGTAAAGTTTCTTCTCATTTTTCAGGAAAGCAAACTGAAGAGCAGCAGTGATGTCATTTGCTTGAGAGCACTGGGATTGCAGTAGCTCCTTTCTGGCTGTCTCAAGCCAGGAAGTCACACTTCAGTCCTGTTTCCCCTTTGTTTGGTGGAGGAATTCACTGTGCTAACTGGTGCATTGGTGAAGGAGAAGTAGCACTAAAACTGTCCTCATTTTCTGCCCACCATCTCATCAGGGAGCAAGCAGTCTGGCAGGAGCTGCTTTCCTTCTAACTGTATGCAGACTGCAGCCTTCACAGGAGAATTAATACCTTTTTATTCTTCTGTGGGAGCTTATCTCTGCTTCCAACCTATGAATATAAACATTAGTTGGGAAAATGAAAGATTTTCTTATTGATAAGCCATGAAATTAAATTCTCCTTTGATCTTTGCTGGAAACTATTATACACATAAGTTTCTCTTTTCAGGGAAATGGGGTTTCTAGTTGCATTAAGCATCTAGAAAATAAAACAAAAAGCATGACCATTTTCCTAGGGAATAATGGTGTCACATTATGATTTATCAGTATAATTTATCTATGCATTGTGTAGAAAATAAGTCCTTTTGAAGGCTATTATCAGGAATAATTAAATAGATGAAAAGTGCCTCTGTTACAAGTAATCAACAAAGTTTCTTGCCAGTTGTGGTCAGATCCAAAGCCTGTTGAAGTCTGTGAAATGCCCTACACTGACTTAAGCTGGCTTTCATATCGTTCCATATAATCATAAGTAAGCTGCATGAAAGTTGTAGTATTGTTTTACTCTACCATATTATAAAGTAGGTAGTAGGTAAAATATTCAGAAGTTAGAGCAAGAATCAAAGAAGATTATAAACCGAGTCTCACTATCAGTTATGACTTTAAGACAGGCTTTGAAGGCACTTAGATGCTTAAAGATCAACTGAAGAATCTACTGGACTTTGCAAAACCATGCAATGATTTCCTGCATGATCAAAAGGACTGCAGGTCTGTGAATCAAAAGCCGGCTGTACACTCAAAATCTTGCCCCTAGGCAAGGGCCCATTTGATTCAAAAAAGGGTATTTAGTCATTATGTCACTAAGGTGCCTTTGCAAATGCTGCCCAGAAAAAGCAACTTCTCATTCTAGAAGATCTTTCAGAGTATCAGTAACTGCAATATGCAAGCTGCAGTCAAGCTAGGACCCCTGTCTCAGCTGTGTGTGGTCTGGAATATATTCCAGAATATATGGCTTTGAAATAATATGATATAAATAATTCAAACCAGAAATTGTTCTGCTTTGTTAAATACAATTATTGTACTGAATGAATTGTTTTAAGATAAACAAAATGTTTAAAAGGTTTTGGAAAAAGATTGCAAAAACATAGTAACAAGGAAAATGTCAGTGGCATGATAAAATAGAAAACTTGCTAGCTGATGATAAATGAACCAGAATAAATTGTTTTTCTTCTGTATAGTTTTAACTCATAATGCTGGTGGTAATGGAAAAATATCTACAAAATCAGTTCAGCTCTAAGAAGTTATGTAAGTCCAATAACTTGTCTGAAAAATGTTTTGGGAAAAATCTGTATCAGCTTCAAGAAGCAACTGAGAAAAAATAATGTTACTTGTACAGCTGGGGTAACATTTGGAGGTTTCCAGAAGTGCTTCATTGGCTGACAGCTGAAAATCTGGAATCTGTGAAGCCAGTGTGTAATACAATGCTACCATTTGTGAAAACTCTGTTTGTGTAATTAGATATTCCCAAAAGACTCCTGGATATGAAGTTTAAAGCTAAATAGTGAGTCAATGTAAAAGCAATTTAATGTTTAAAGCTGTGGAATGAGGAACAAAAGCTGACAGATGTCCAAGACAAATGCAGCTCCTTTTTGGCAGTCATTTGAAGGCAAATTCTAGGACTTTTGTATACTGTGTTAAACCTATTATTTATGAGCTGCAGTTTAATTGTCTTTATTTTCCATTGTGGACCTATGCAACTAAAAGATTTTTGCTTCCAGGCAGTGTGTGGCATTTACTACAGTCAAAAATATGACTAAGCCAACCTTAAAGACTCTATAGCATTAAAATGCTTTATATATCAAGAACACTGTTATTAGTCAGCACAGTTTGTGTTTAAGCTTTCTAAAATGACTTTATGCCCAGGAGAAACTGTTTTACAATGGAAGCTTGAGTTTTCAGTAGCAAGGCATACCTGTGTGTACCTAGTAAACCTAGCATAAATAATATAGCTTACAAGGATGATGCACACATGCATTGTCAGGCACATGGGGAAGGTATGAAGTTGTATACACCCACTTTATTTTACTCAATCATTCACTGCAAAAGGTGATCAATGAAACAGACTCTCTTGCCCCCATCTCAAACATATAATCTTAAAAATAAGCAAAGAGTAACAAGAGCACTGCAACCCCCAGCTACCCACAAATGGCAGTGTGTCTACTTGAAAGGCTAGTTAAAGGAGTTGAATTCTGTACAGAGTCTTGATGTTAGCATTCATCAGCAATAATTGTGTCTAAACAGAGCATAGGTACTGGGAAAGTGACTACAAATCACCTCCACTAGAAAAGACCTCAGAGGTAAGGAACAGAGCTGCTTTTATGCTGATTTCTCTTTTATCTTTTTTTCCTTACTTTGAGGAAGGAAAAATGAGAGAAAACCACAGTCAGTAAATGTGGAACAGAATATGCAGTGACTGTTAACTGGAAAAAAGCAACCAGCTCTTGTCCCATGCTGTCAAATGTGTATAGCATGTTTTACTGTTGTCAATATAAACAGCTACCTGGCCAAGTTCATTAAAAATAGGTTTAAAGCCTCCCATAAACCTTCTGTTTCTCATATGCAGAATCTTCATTGAATTTTAAAGGATGCTGCTGAAATCTTGATCATTTCTTTGCAGCTGAACAGCTGTTGAATGATGGCTGCTGGAAGCACAATAAATGGCTAAAAAATTACAAGTTAGGTATGAGGGAAAAGTAAACAGTCAAGTCTTTATTAACTTCAAAGGAGACAGTGCAGGGTGTGCAGAAATAGCTGTGGAGGTTGCCAGAGTCCCATATAGCTACTGGTAACCTCTGTAGTCTTTTCCCCTTGAGGATGGCAAAGTGGTGAAAGTTATCCATAGTTCCAAGAGCATTTTGGCTGGGAAAATCCCAAGGTTTTACTCTCATGGAATTTAAATCTGTAATTTAATTTGCGATATATTTGATTTTCAGCCATAATCAAGCAACAGAAATGAAAAGATCTTTTGTCTTTACTGTACCCATTATCCATGAGGAAATGGGGAAGGGCTGATTTTATGGAAAGTTATCTTGCAAACTATGGAGATGGACTTGTGATTAAAGCACAGTAATCTTCACAGTCTCTTATTTGGCCCAGGACAGAAAATATACTCTAATACACTGCTTTCCAACCTAGGGCACAAGAACAATCATAATGTTTATGTTTATCTGTGTTTGACAGTATTGCTGCTTGTGGCTTCACTGCAGTAATCTTTAGATTTTGTAGCAGAAATGACCTACCTAATATCCCAGACACCCTTCCTTAAGGGTAGGGTAGTCCTGGATGTCTATGAAATAATCATGTGTATTATCTAATTCTGCAGTCAGCTGGAAGGTGGAAATTTGTACCTCCCAAAATGCTCTTCTCTTTGTGGACTGAATTATTTTGACAGGAACCACTAATAGCTACAATGTGACGCAGTTATTGCCTAGCTGTTAGTAAGTAAGTAAGAGGAAGTAAGTAACATTACAAAATGCTTTAGAACTGGAAGTGAACTAGTTAATATTTAGAGGAAATGGTTACGTCAAGTATAATGTACTTAAAGAGTTAGCTAAACTTTGATTTCTTCATTGTAAAAAAAAATGCTCCAAAGTCTTTAATAACTTCAAAGGCTGAGGGCTTCAGTTTTATGGTAGCAAAATGCTGACTGAGCTTCTCAGGACAAGTTCAAAAGCAAAAGCACAACTTGCTTTGATCAGAGAAAGCTTAATTATGTTATGGTTCTGGTGAAGTCTGCATTGCCTTGATAACTGCAACTGGCAAATTTTACCCTTCCATTCCTCCATCATACTATAAAAAATAACCACCTTCTACATATAACTCTGGAGTTGGTAAATTCTCCTACATTTCATGGCCTTGCCTCTAATTTCTGATTAGAAGCTCAAGGTTTTCAGTATCATGGTGGAAAGGCTTCCGTTCCTACACATTCTGGCAGAAAACAGAGAAGGAAAAGAGCCCTTCTTAGGCTGTTGTGTACCTGGATCAGCTACTTCAAATTTTTGAAACTTGTAAATTTTCAAATGTATTTTTGTTTCATTTAATACTGAGCAACCATGCTCAAGTCTACCAAGTCATGCCAGTATTCACCAATAGAAAACGAATTACATCTACATGAGAAGGGAGAAACTGGAGCCTGCTGAGAACAGAGCAGAAGACTGCTACTACACAATTTAATGCCCCTTACTGGGAATAAATATCTGCTAAGAGGCTGCCTGCTTTTATAATCCTTAAAAAAACACAAAATACTTTTTATGATTGTGGATAATCAATCAAAAGGAGATGCTGCTGAGCTATTGATCTCTTCCTTAATACAGGTCTTTTGCAGGTGAGACTGGATACAATGAAAGGCTTTAGACAAATTGGATTGGACACAAATCCTGAAACTGTGCCTGAAAAGAAAGATGCAAAGCACCGAAGATCCTTACATAAATAACAAAGGACCAATAATTTGCATATATTAGTGCATGTCTGTCTAGGATATCATCTGTTCTGAGGACAATTGCCTGAACTGTCCCCATGTGACCTTGTCACTACATTTCCCACCCAAGTCTGTTGCTGTTTTTTTACGTATCCTGTCCTCAGTATGTTGTCTCCCCTGGCTTGTTTTCATTTCTTGCCTTCTAAATTCTGTTCTATTCTCTATTTCTACCGTATTTTTTTCTTTTTGTATTCTCCTTGTCACTGTCAAGTCTTTTTAACTTTCTGTCTTGCCCAGTTCTTCCCAGCTCTTTCCTTCTGAATTACACAGCTCACTATTTTCTTTAGTGCCAAAGCTATAGAAACATGGGAGGAAGAATTTCTTCTTCTTTCTCGAGCGTGGTGTTAAATTACTCATGGCAATTGTGCAATTACAGAAAAAACATTTCTTTAGTTCAGGCTAGAGATTGCATATTCAATGCACTTTACTGTCAGGCTGTACCAAAAGCCTCAACTGTTCACGTGGGAGCTAAAACTTTGGAAGCTCATATCTTAACCAAATTTGGGAGAATTTTTACACCATGACTCTGCAGTGATGCTTTCCCTCTGCCAATTTTCAATTTCTTGCTCTTTAGTTTGAAGGTGTTAAAAGTTTATCATCAAAAAGAAAAAACAAAAATTAAAGTATTATTTGCTTGCATCTTTCCTGAATTTGGCTCATCTCTTTAAGCAGAAGCTTTCCAAAGTCTTTCAGCTTGAGGCAAGCACTGGAAAAATCCTAGGAATGGTCAACACTGGCAAAGTTATAAACAACTAAAAATAGGTCTTATTATGGAAGCCTTTGAATATGCTAACTGTAAGAGGTACTGTCAGCTTCATGTGTAAGAGACAGAACAGACAGCCTGGCTTTCTTTAGAGATACCTTGGCAAAGACCTGCTCCTCTCCTGAGGCAGTTCACATGCACACACTTTCTAGGCAAGTTTCCAAAGACAGAATTGAGTAAATGCTACTTCACAAGCCAGGACAGGATTGAAAAACTTGCTCTGTAGTCACTGTGCTTTCAGAGCAGTAAGCAAAAATGAGAGGGTGAGACTGCGGTTTATATCCTCTTTCAGATCCCAGAGATTACTGTCTCCAGCTGCTCATTGCTGCCTCTTTTGGCATTCATAATCTTTGCTGATTTGCCAATGGCAGATACAAGTGGTGAGTTAGATCAGCTGGAGAAATGTTGTCGCTTGATTAGGTGTTGGTTTGGGATTTTTGTTGGTTGGTTTTTGTGGTGTTTTTTTGGGGGGGATGTTTTTCATTTTTTTTCTTCACCTTGGTTTTTGTTCTTTCTTTTTTTTTTTTTTTAATCAGAAATGAAACTAGCATAGTTACTATACTTTGGTGTAAAGGCCAATTTATGACTAGTTTCTTTGCAAAATTCTCTGGAAATGGTCATGCTACCCAAGTTCATCTTCAAGTGCTTGTAGATTAAGCACTATGGTGTACTTAACCTCAGCTCTCAGCACCAAATCAATGTGAGCCAATGGTTTTCTGATTAGCCCTATATTGATTTACCTTAATCTAAGTGTAATGTTTCTCCCTAGTAAGAGTAATCCATCAAGAATGCCAAGTCTTCCTCAATGATAGATTACATAATATTCTTCATTGCCTTCTTTTTGTTGTTTTTTGTGGCATGGCTACAGTTCACAAGTAGTGCATGGGCTGTTTCACCTTGAAGAACATGGCTTACTTTGAATTTAGTGTCATCATCATTAATTTTGTATGAGATATCTTTTTTTGTGGCATGAACAGTTTTCAGGCTTTTAATACTCATGATCTGAAAAAAAAAGTAGTTTTTAGAAATAGATGATTATGGTGTGCCATCATGGACAGGAGATGACTGCATAAGACTGTAGTTTTGCCTTCTCAAGGTAAGACTTGAGAAAAAAAAATCCCTCAAGCCTATTAAAACCCAGTTATACTATATCTGTAAAGAAGGTGTCAATGACTCAATAGAACTTTTTACTTTGTCATAGAGTTTATCAGGTGTGCTCTGATTATGTATACAAAACTTTCTCTGATCCCTGCTAGCCCTGTAAATATCACCTAAGATCTGAAAGTCATGGTTTCTTTTACAACCCTACTGCTGTTAGTAAGAGCACCACAGGCTAAATTATGCCCCCATTTATTTCTTAAACAACATCTTTGGATGAACTTGTCCAAATCTATTAGTTTTCAGCCAGATTTGCATAGGTGCAGTTGAGAACAGGCTGGCCTGCAGCAATATTGTAGGTGTCAGCACATGAAAACATGCATAATTGACACATGACCTGAACTTCTCTGTCTTTTACCATTTGTTTTCAGTATCACAAAATTATATGCTTGTCACTGCTTCAATACAATTGAATTGGTTTAATACAAATGGAATAAATATTCAGTCACTGTAGCCAGAAAGAGTCTCTTTCTCTTTTAGATCAATTTCCTGCCAGTAGAAGATTGCTAAACACTGACTTTGGTGGTTTGACTAGTTTTAAATTCTCCAAATAACAAAGCATTGTTGCTATTTAAAGACTGTTTCATTTTAATAACTTCTACTGGGAGGAATTTGCAGCTCTCCTATTTTAACTTTACATTAGCTAAACCTGTTTATGTCACAGGGAGTAAACAACTAAAGAAGCTTCATTCTCTGTTATCAGCTCAAACTACTGTTAAAGCACAGCAAGTTGGTGTCCCTGCATACTTACAGGAATAAAATTTCTTTAAGAGGTATGGAAAACCGACAAACTATTTGGGTATGTTTTACTTGTTTTAATCCCTTTTAGCATATTCACTTTAAATATGCCTTGCTGAGAAAATTACTTTGGATACAAGACTGGCTTAGCAAATTTTGGGACTGCTTAATCAGGCAGCTTGGGATGTATTTTGGGTTAAACCCAAATGATGAAATTATGCTATGGGTGCCTCAATTCATACCTGAGAAATAATGACTATTTCAAATACAGTTACCATTAACTGATGGGAGGAGATGAAGGTAAATTTGTGCTTGCAGAATCAGCTGTGCTACAAGAGGGTTTAACACCTTTGTGATTGTGGCAGCTGTGTAGCTGAGTTCTGTGAGAAGGTTTTCTTGGAGACTGTGTTTAAATTCTGCCTGCCTAGGTAAGAAGCTCTTCCAGTAATGGTTGCCTGAAGGAAAGGCGCTTCTGTCTTGTCCTAGCTCTACTTTTCTTCAGTGGTTTATGAATAATAAATCAGAACAGAGTGTTGCAGGTAAGATTGAGAATGATTTTGTGTTTTGCAAAGTGAGAGGTGATATATATGCATATATATTTAATATTTTTGGGGTGAATTTCCTGGATGTATTACTAACTGGTATAGGGTACTGATAGCATGTTGGCCTGGGCATCCGCAGTTCCTTTGGGGTTCAGCAGTTGGTAGCTCTTTAGGCCCCTGTCCCACTCATATGAAGCTCACTTGAGGGGTAGGCAAGTATGTTTGTCACTGTCTCCTCTCCTTACTTTTACCTATCTAAAGCAGTTTTGACAGCAGCTTAGAGACATTGCCTAAACCTTGGGAGAGATAGCTAATGGGGTTACCCAAGGGACTAACTGGTTTTGTCTGGGCCGTGTGCCTCTTTTAGTGTATGCTGGCCTTGGCACAGGGAAACGTGTGTGCCTTCTGTTGCTGCTGCTTTCTTGGTCTGTCTACAGTGAAGGTGAGCTAAAGCTTAACCCTCAAGTTGAGGTGAATCTTATTACTAAGGTCTACATTAATCTCTCTGACAAGTGTGCATTTCTACTGGATCCAAATGAGTTATTTTTCCTATCGACAGTAATCTTCTTTAAATATAGCAAGCACCTACACAGCAGATGTAGAAACAAGCAGGAGCTTATGCCAGCATGCTTCAGCTATATATTAGTGGGATAGTTTTTACAAAAAAGCTAGGTCAGCAAATAGGAAAGAAATGATGTTTTGTCAATCCTCTACTGGATCTGTCTACCCTTATTACACATAGAAGGTTGCACAAGTAATAAATCAGGAGTGAGTAAATTATATGAAGGCAGAAAGACAGTCAATCATCTCTAATCATCACATTATGCTTGACTATATCTTTAGAAACTGCTTTTGTTATGATGGGATGAAGGGAGACTTCCTAGCATAGTGTCTACCAGCTGCTCTGCTTTTAGGGGCCTGATGATTCTAGGTTTGAAAGATGTCTGATTTATGGTTTAGGTTTGTTTGTTTTCTTTTTTTTTTTTTTTTTTTTTGTTTAAA
>JASSUY010009441.1:0-19668 GCA_032466535.1 Forpus xanthops | reverse complement strand
GACTCTTCATGAGGGACTGTAGTGATAGGACAAGGGGTAATGGGTTCAAACTTAAACAGAGGAAGTTTAGATTGGATGTGAGGAAGAAATTCTTGACTGTAAGGATGGTGAGGCAGTGAAATGGGTTGCCTAGGGAAGTTGTGAATGCTCCATCGCTGGTGATGTTCAAGACCGGGCTGGACAGAGCCTTGGGTGGCATGGTTTAGTGGGAGGCGTCCCTGCCCCTGGCCGGGGGGTTGGAACTACATGATTTTAAAGTCCTTTCCAATTCTAACTATTGTATGATTCTGTGAAATTACTGTTGATACCAAGTAAAACTGTTTGAGACAGTTTGGGTGAAAATGCATGACCTAAAAAGTTAGGACTACTATTGAGTGAAACCCAATGATTCCATCAGATAAAATAAAAAAAATATATGCTTATTTTCTGCCTGAATTTTATTGTTAGAATTACCAGAGAGATAATAAATTTTATTACTTCATGTTAACTCCATACATTTAATGGTCCTTCCATTTTGATTGTGGGTGCTGGTTTGCAAGCAAGACACCTTTTGTACTTCATATCCTGTGTCTTATTAGAAATCTATCCAGACTCTAGTCTTGGGGTTTTGTTGCTATTGTTTTAAAGCAATGTTGGACCGAATTTGTCCAATGAAAATTGAAGATGGCAGCAAATCTCTCTCTCCTTCTGTTGAAAGATGTTATAGAGCAGCTAAAACACATTGCAGTTTTCTCCCCTGAAAATCTGTAAAACAATGCTGGCATAATTGATGCTCTTTTTGTTGTTACAAGCAGACATTCTTGTCTATATATTTTAGAAGGACTCTTGCTGTCTGACCTTATATATCAGAAGGGAAGATTTCACAGATAGGTCTAGCATCATACCCACTACCCGAAAGGAGCTCTGATCTTCAGTTTTTGATTTGAAAACTGGGTGAGTGTTTGAAGGCTGCCACATATCTCGATAAGCTGTTATAAAGGTTAATTAAGCATTATTTTACTTTCTTGATAATCTGTTTCATCTTCTGGTCTGAAATTTCCAGCTGCTATATCAAGGGGGCAGAATCTGATACAAAGCATGTTCCAGCAGGATCATTGCTCAGGCCAGAATTTGTTACATTAATGCATTTTTTCTGGGATGAAGTCAGGCAGGAGAGAATTGTAGTAGGTAATGTGAATCTGATGAGAAAGGCCACAGGAATCTGAGAGATGAAGACTGGAGGAAAGAAGATTAAGAGGGTAGATTCAGATTCAGGATGAGCACTTTTTAGGATATTTATCGTTTTTAATCTGTTTTGAATTTGTACTGTGCACTTCTGCAGAAACCCATTTGGTCATAGTCTGAAACTGGAGCTCTGAACTTTGCTGATCGGACTAGCAGTGCAGATCTGGACAGCTTGAATACTGCATGAAAGTAGAACATAATTTGAATTGTCAGCAGTGATAATCTCTTTAGCAACTTTCTGCAGTATGATAGGACAACCTCCTCTGTGAAATGACACGTTATCCTTTTCACAAATAGACTGGAAAAGTTGTTCTTAGTGAACAGAAACAAGAAATTAAGCTAAAAAAGCCAACCTGCTGTATTCATTCCAGTAACTTGAAAATTGCTCTGAAACTGCATCCTCATTTGAGATGGTGACAGAGATATACTAGCTGAATAATGTGACCAAGCAGGCCAGACATAGGCTGAGTAAACAACTGAGGAGGGGGCATCACTGTCAGTAGGTGCCCATCTCTTGTCCTGTGGTTGGTCTGCCTAGAGCCTTTGCTGCTGGTTGTGCAGGGCAGTATCATCTTGCCCAGGAGCAGCTCTACTGCTTAGTAACCAGAGGATGTCTTGTACTCTTGAGCAGGAGCCTGCAGCAGCAGCCTGATTTTGGGGCTGTCTCAACAAATGTGAATGCTTCATCCCTGGAAGTGTTCAAGGCCGGGTTGGACAGGGCCTTGAACAACTTGGTCTAGTGGGAGGCATCCCTGCCTATGGCAGGAGGTTTGGAACTGGATGACCTTGAGGTACTTTCCAACTCAAACCATTCTATGGTTCTATGAAACATTATTTTTATCTACGTGGCTAGTGTTACAGAGGTTCCTTCCCTTGCACTCCCCATTCTATATGAGTGCAACTGCAGTATTATAAAAGTACTTTCATATTCTAAGTTTTTGTATACGTGAGGTAGTGAGCATAATGATATATTGGCATAAGTCTGGCAATGGTTCTGACTGTGAACAGCTCTTGGTGAGAGAAGTCTAAAACTAGCATTCTTGCTGAGTTGCAGACTTTCAAATGTACACTAGACCTAAATATGGTGCTTATAAAAGGGTGTAGATTTAAAGGCTGTATTCTGATTCATTCAAAATTACTGTAAAATATCTTCTGGTTTTGCAAAAATATTATGTTGTTTTCAACACTGAAATACGGATGGCGTGCAAAAGAAAGCATGGGTTTTGGAAAAAGTCAGTGTAAATACGTAGCATTTTGTTTGAATCTTAACTAGGAATGTGGTCAAGAGTGTGAAGCTTTTCTGTAGAGGCTGCAAGCCTGCTGAAGTGTACCCCATGTTTAATGGGCACCCAAAAGTTATTTACTCAATAGCTAGAAAAAGTCACTCTTCTGGAAAATATTCACACGTAAGCAAGCAATGCTGCTGCTTTGAGGACTCACCATTATTGTCCTATACTCTGTGATACATCCACTCTCCTCCTATTAATATAGAACAGCTTCTCTTCTAAAGTGGTAGTTACTTTGTAGCAGTTTAAAAGACTGTGCAAGATGCTGTGAAATGGTTGTTAAGGTCTTGTGCATCACAATCTAGAGACGCTTTCTAACAATGGGCTTCAAAGTCTACAATTATTTTTTTTATTAAAAAAGCCACACATCACTAACTCCCATGAAAACAACCTCCCAAAGCATAGGAAATTTGAGGGAAACTTTGAAGTAAAAAGGAAAATGCCTTCTGGCATTTTACTGTAAAATAGCTCTTATTCAGTACGAATGCAGTTCCAATTCTTGTTTACTCTAACAGGACTTGGTTTTATTTATGTGTCAAGACTTCTCTAGTTCAATAGTAGTTTCAAAGATATCAGAGCATATGAAACAATTTTATCTATTTTGAATTTATATGAGGTTTGAAAACTAAGTTTCTTCATAGTGCTGCATTTGCATCCAGAAGATTTGAACTTTCAGGAAATGAGTTTTACTGTCTTGAGATAAGCTTCTCTCTTCCCTCTATCTGCTTAAATAAACATTAGTTCTCATTTGCTGTGAATATATGGTTTGAGTTTCTATTAAAAAAAAAAAAAGGTCTAGCACCACTAGGTGGATACTGAAGTTGGTAGCATTTTGAAACTTAAGTTTGAACAAGCACAAGCATACAGCTACAAGGTGCAGATACTTGTGTCATGATTTTTTTTTTTTACATGGGAGGTTTCTGAATCTTAAGCTCTCATAATAAAATTCTCCTGTATTCCAATGGAAAAACCATTTCTTTCACATATCATAGAATAGTCTGGGTTGAAAGGGATGTGTAAAGGTCATCCTTAGTCCAACCCCATTGCAATAAACAGGGACATCTTCAACTAGATCAGGTTGTTTGGAGCCCTGTCAAACCTGAACTTGAGTATTTCCAGGGATGGGGCATCTGTCACTGCTCTCCAGTGTGTCACCATCCTCGCAATAAGAAAATTCTTCTTTATATCTATTCTGAATCTAAATCTTTTAGTTTAAAATTATTGCTCCTTGTGCTATTGCAACAGCTCCTACTAAATTATGTCTTTTGCACAGTTTGACAGATATCAGGCCAGACATTTATTGGCGTATACAATGTTGTATTCTAAAATTTAGGTTTTGGAACTATTTTGATTTTTGACCCAGAAAGGATTTGGCTTTTAGTTTCTGGGCATCTTTTCTCATTTAATTTTCAGATCTTCAGGCAAAGGACACAAAAACAAAACTTGTAAGTCCACAACTTTCTCCAGCTTCTCAGGGTGAAAGTGAGATGATGGAATTTTCTTCCAAGTGCTAAAGTTCAAAGTAAACATGTTCCTCTTTTTGAATGTCCTGGAAGTCATGTGCTTATCAAATGTACTGGGTGAAACTCGATAGAGAGGCATTATCCAAGTGACTATGTTTTGTGGAAGCTAGTGTGGACATGGAAGCAATCCATCTTTAAACTGCTGTTAAAGATCTGGAAGCAATGCTGATCTCCATTTCACGTCCTAGAAGAGGGTAATTGTCATAAACAGTGCTATAGCTCAATGTACTTCAACCTGTGATCTCTAATCTGATTGAACTGCAAGTGATCACAGGGGTGCCAAAATATTATCTTTGAAGCATTTGCCAAAAACCCAAAGTGCTGAACCTGACTCCTGGTGATTGTCAGCACTTGCTGGCAGCAGAAGCTGCAAATTGCTAGAAATTGCTATTTAGAACTTTTAATGCTAAAATTACAATTCTGTGAACCAAACATATTCTGTTTAACTCTGTGACAAGTACCATGCCAATCACGTTTCTAAAGAAGAATGGGGACCATACCTCTAAGGCAAGTCAAAGAACCTAAACTTGTCCTTCCTTCCCCTCTTCAATCCCTTTTCCTTCTTCAATTTTGAGGTTTCAATATAAGTGTCCTGAATAGAAGATTTATTAATTGCCCACAGTATTTGAGTATGGTTTTAGTTTCCTGTTTGTTTTGTAATCTTGTTGGTACAGGAATGGGCAACAGCAATTTTAGGTATGCTCATAAATATGGTGTTCTAATTGAAAGAGGTATCTTGCTGTAGCTCCAGCACATTTTCAAGCTAACTGAAAACTAGCAGTGAGAAGGAGAAAATGTTAGCATTATGTATCAGATGATTTGCCTTAGACACATACATCTTCAGACATTACATTCCATCTCAGGATATACAGTCTCTTTCTGGTCAGAATCTGATGTAAAGGTTATAGTAAAATATAGTAATTTTTGCATGAGTCTCATCATTCACATATGACAATGAATTTTTCTCTTAATACAGCTTTAGATACTTCAGTAAACACAGCTCTTAAAGTAGTCCTCATCTTTGCTGTGTTCCTTCACTCTTGATCTTGAGTGCTGTAGTTTTACAGGCACTTCTATCTTCAGTGACTTGTAGCTGCTATAAGGAAGAACTACTTTATCCTTTGTTCAGCACAACTGTAACACATAGGATACATTGTTCTGTGTATCGTTTTTTCATATTTTAAATGCATTGTGCTGGACTTTTAGTGAAAATACAGAATATGTGGTCATTTTATAAAGCAGATTTGTGTACGTCCACATTATTCTTCCCCTTTGCCCTGCTTCCTCTTACCATCCTATCATGATGCTCTTTCTCAGTTGTTTCTCCTGTTTCTCTCAATTTTTCCCCTTTCACAGATCCTTATTGTAGTAGCAGTGCCTCTGGCAATATTTTTGCTGTTGTCTTGCTTTAATAACATTGCAACTTCCCTGGAGCGCAGTCTTGCAATGCTATCTTGTGACTAATTCAGTATATCAAGGTCACTCAGCCACCCTGCTCACCCCTCTTCCTCCTCAGGGAGATATAGCCTTGTCAAGGACTGGAGATCTGCCACTCATTCTGATTGTGATTTCTGACCCAAGCAGACACACTTTCAGATCAGTGTGTTCTATGTGTCATATACACTGGTATAATTTAGGACTGGCTACCAAAATCCTGCGTTACTTTTTAAAGGAAAGGAGACCCTGTTAGAGTGCTGAATGGTTTAGTAATTGGAATTGTCCTTTACACCAAAATTTATGCACAGGTCATGAGAACCACCAATAATATGCATTTGCTTCATTTAAACACTGTTTTATCAAAGATTTTAGGCCCACTTGGACTGCTTTTGTAACAGGATGAAGAGGTCTAATTCTTTTAGAAAGGAATTTGATTTCTAAAAGGGAAACATAAATTGCTACATAATGGCCCCCTTTTTTTTTTCTTCGAATGGGTGTAGAATGGACATTAATGTATAATGTCATAAAATGCATAACATTAAATCAATGTTTGTGTGTTTATGTGTGTGAAAGATTTTTATTCTGTATGCTTTTGTCTTTTCATCTGGAAACTAGTGCTGTAGCTCAATCATGCAAGCATTTAAGCAATGCCTAATATTTAAAGTGCATATAGCTCTTTGAGATCAGCCAGAACTACCTCAAGATGAAATACTGGTCTGGATTTGACTGATTCCTGTGGGGCAAAAATGTTTCAGTTGCCCTAATGTAATCACATCCCCTAGACCCCCCTTTGTCAAGCATGGTCATCTATAGGTGTAGGGTACAGTATTGTAATGGTAGTAGAATGCTCCTTGCAATTCTTTAACTCTCATGGATGGGAGGGTATATTTTTAAAATTGCTTAAGGGTTTTCATTGTAGATCTTTCACAGGAAGCCACTGCAAATACTGTTATGAAGTTGACAAAATCATTTGACTGCACTGATGGTTAATTTATCAAGAGCTTAAAGGCATTAAACCAGTGACCTGGCAAAAATCATTGGTGTCAGATAAAGGGATGCCTACATTAACAGAGCTGAGGTCTTTTAGCAGCTTTTAGATGAAATGTACTTGTTAAAAGAATGGCAAAAATGACAGTATTCAGAGAACAGAGTAGTTGAAGTAATTTGCAAAGTGAAACAGGAGCTTTTTTTGCATATATATTTTTGATCTTGGGCTACAGCAGCAATGAGAGATGAAAGCTTGGGGAAAAAGACTTCATAGTCTCTTTTTCTTCTCAAGGGAAAATTCAAATTCTTTCTGTATTATTAAGTACTTGGATAATAGGAAACCCAGCTCATCTTGCATTTTTGGATCCTTGCGTCCATCTGAAGACTCATTAAAACTTTTCCCAGAAAAAAAAGTGTCTGTCTGAGAACTGTACATTTTAGTAAAGGAGCCTCATTCTGTAATCTGTGCGTATTCCCAAAGATTATTTGCCGGTTGTCTCCTGGCTTACACCTGTTCATAACATATTTATGTAAAGAATTTCTAACAACTCTTCACCGTTTACCCTAGATAGTACTACTAATACTTAAGTCCCTTCTACTCTTAAGCAGAAACCGGGCTTTTGTATGTTAAATTCTGAAATTCAAAAGACAAGGGAAGGTAAACTTCTACTTTTAGAATTTTTTAGCTTATCTCTTTTGCTAAAGAGTCCAAGAAACTTTTAATTGTGAAACATGTCTACCTCAGTATATCAGTATGACTTCTCAAATACTTTGGCATGCTACATTCTGAACTGGCTTTTTGAAGAAAGAATGTAGTCAGCTTGCATTTATTAACAGATTGACTGTGTCATAGACTGTAGCGGGTAGGATCTGTCAGGGTTATTTGCTCACAGGCAACACTGTCAATGTGACAGTACGGCCTTAAATGTTGGGGCTAATTTCATCAAGCTTTTCAGACCTGGGCATTGCAGGTAGAACCATACCCAGTTCCTCAATACTACCTATTCAGAGCGATTCACATGGGATTTTGCTCCTCTCCAGTGACCTTATCTTGTATCTTTCTATATATTTTAAGGTTGTGACTGTCATAACACTACTTCTCCCTTTGAATTTGAAATAACCTGGGATAATACAAGTTTTAAGCAGTAATTACTACTATATTAGACATTTTCTCTGTTCCAAGGAAAGTTCACACCAATTAGATTTTAATGATTATACGAAAAATTAAAGCCACTAGTGTCCATCTAGAAAATGCCAAGTGCAATATGCCGATTATTGCTAGCAGGTAAAAAATAGAAACTCACATCTGTGGTGGTGGTTAAATGACAACATTGTTCATCTGAACCTTTGTCCAGTTCGTAAAATTTAGGTATAATGGAATAGAATATCAAGTTTTGGGCAACCCATGCAATAAACAATAGAGGAAATTATTGTGGTGGTGCAGTTACTCAGAGACCTTGCTGACAGAAACATTGCAATTAAACAGTGAGGTTGTTTGGTTTTTAAACCAAAGCCCTCCTTAAAACAAACAAAACCCAACCCCCTGCCCCCCCCATTTCTCCTTCTCTCCAAAGCCAAAAAAAGCATTTAGTTTAAGGAGGGAGACAATCACCAGATTGCAGCTGGATTGTGGATGAAACTGCAGAACACCCTTAACTTTCGAACATCATTGCTGGTTTATGTTTATTAGCAGACAACATGCTGATGTCTTCTGTAAAGCATTTTTAGGTGGTACTTGACAAGCAAATCTAGACCTTCACTAACACAATCTTTCTTGGGACACTGACACTGAAGATAGAGATCCAGGAATCATTTCTCAGTGGTGGCATAGGCATAGTCAGTTCCCTCAATCCCGTCTGAGTTCTCAGTTCTTACCATTTTTTTGAGCAGAGCAGTGTGGTCAACGAGAGTTAAGAACTCCTTTGAGCAAAACCCAACCCCTCATATCCTTGCAAGGAGGAAGGTTGTGTTAGTTCAAAAGGCTCTGTAATGAAAAGACGCTTTTGCTTAAATATTGCGTGTATCACAGTGTATAATTTTGCACTGTCTTCCTATGGGTAGGAAACTGAATCAGTAAATCCAGTGACATTGCCTAGATTGGGACGCAGGGTACATTAGGCCTCTTATTTCTTCACTTATTTAAACCATCCTGTCCCCAAAACACTGTATCAATGAGAAGCAGAACTCCAAAGAAATATTAATCATGGGGAATACAGAAAAATAACGTGATTTTTTTTTTTTTTTGAATGCCACTATTGCAATGTTCTGTTTACTGGATTGAAGTTAAACAGAAGAGTAGCAGAATTAGAAATTTTTGAGGAAAGCATATTTTTCCACTGTGCTTGAGTGAAAATGCCTGTTCTAAACTTGCATTATATACTTTAGTATATAATGATTGCCTGCAATGTTTCAATATATATTTATTTAATAATGTGGATCTATATAATCTAAGAATTTGTTGAATAGCGATTCTATAGTTGACACAGATAAAAGCTGGAGGTTTTGAGACAGGTTTTGTCCATGAAGCATTAAAACTGATTTTTTTATCCTCTTTCAAAACATAACGAAGTGCATTAATTAATGAAAAGAGGAAAAATATTTTTAAATATTTATACCTTTATTGTTATAATAAAAACTGGTGACTTTTTAAGCCCAAAAGCCCATTCATATAAAATCCCTATTGTGTAAGTTCACTGTGTAAGATTGTCTTTTTCTTATGTGACAAGCTGTCTTACTAGACAATATCTTGCCATCTGTGTGTTGTCTCTATATGAGGTCTTGAGTAATATGTTCCTTCAGTGAACACTGCAATTGGAGCTTGGGTTGTGGTTTACTATGGTAATATTTCAGAGGAACCTACTGTCAAGAGGATATGGGGTTTATGCTGTTTTTTTAAAAGTCAAATATTTTTAAATGCTTGCTTTTGTTGCTGATTTGCTGAACATGCACTATTCTCAGCTTAGTTTTAAAGGGGAAAATTTGTCATTCCATATTCCTTCTTCACCGTTGCAGTAAAAATCAGAGAATGCTTATTTTTTTTTTTCTTCCTCCCATTATGGTTCAAGGTGAACTTTTTAAAAACATTTGTTGGTCTGCATCTAAAGTAGAATCTGAGGATTAAGGGACAAGGAATGATTCCAATACTCTATTAGAGCCTTTATTAGGCTCTGTAAAAGAAGTCAACCAGAAGGCGAAAAACACATAAGACCATTTAGCTTTCTATAAAAATTGCTGGGGAAATACTTTTCCAATATCCTAAATTAGATAAATATTTACTGTTCTTTTACATATTCTGTAGTAAAATAGTTTTGTCCCTTTGAACCATCTTTATATTGCTATAATAGTATGTGTTGTACCTTTTGAAGAGAAATGCATTAACATTTATTAATAGTTGTTGCAGGAAAATTCTCACTGAGCTATATCACCTCTTGTCATACAGTAAATCTGGGACAGAATGTTATTGAAAGGATTTTGTGTTATTTATCTGGTTTTGCTTGATTACTCCCCTTTAGCCATCTGCCAGAAATAGTTTAATGTTAAAATCAAAGAATTTCATCCCTATAATCTTAATATTTTCAGTGTATGTCTTTGTTTCTTACAATTTTATAAGTTCCACTATTTTTTTGTTTGTTATTACTGTGGTTCTGTGCAGTTCATTGCATAGAAGAGCACATTGGTATCAGGACTTCTGACTTGTAACTGCAAAATTTTAGCTCCTTAATAAGGCACCAGATGCATAACTAAGATAACCCTTAACCTACTCAAAGAGCCCCTGGGATCCTTCCTCTACTTTTTATGTGCACCTTCTCTGTGATAATGGCTTAGGTTCAATTTGTTCAGACTGAAGCTGTGCACATGGAATCAATTTTTATTTGCCTTGAGGGTTTTGTTAAAAATGTGGCAGAAATTATTTAACAATTAAGGCAAACTGACTGAAGGTTGCAAAACTGATTTCATCAAAAAATCAAAAATTACCAGTGCTCTTGGGCAAAGAATGTCAATAAAATATTGAATCACTTGTGCAAATAGCATAGCTGCCTTTAAAGTTGCAGTTAAAATCCCAGTAACTCAAAGGACAATTTCTCTGTATTAAGGCATATATTAATTGTATTCAAATGTACAGGAGATAGTATTTCAGCAGTAAGGTATGTTCTCCTACAATCCTACTGTCATTTACTCATGCAGGATGCATGCTTCTATAAAAACACCTATATTACTGTGCAAGGGCTAGCTTTGTGGTAGTGATCTGGTTTCAGCTGGGATAGTTAATTTTCTGCTTTGTGTTGTGGCAGTAGAAACCAGTTTTTTTGGTTGGAAGGCTGGGCAGAACCAAAGGATATGAGGGTTCACTTTGCAGCTTGGCATTAGTATTTCAATGTGGACAGGTGCAGGAGACACTGTTACAGGCTGCTGAAATGGAGTACTTCTGCAAAAGTGCTTATGTTATTAAGTGGGAGCTGAGTTCTTCAGAATTTAACTTCTGGGATTTGTCTTCCTGGTTCTACAGGAGCTATGTTTTCAGCATTTCTATATGGGTCTCCTTTCTATGCTAGTACCTCTTCCAAGGCAAGCGTGTCTCTTGCTACTTTTGTACTAGTACGCTCTGTATATGAATCTCTGATCTCAAGTGAGATCACTAGTATCCCTAGTTGGTCTCTTAGTGCAAATACTAAATGGTGGAGCTCACTGGCAGCAGAATTCTGGGCTCAATATCCTTCCAGTCCAGCATCATTGAAGTACATTTTTAAGTTCTTCCTGAA
Source organism: Forpus xanthops (assembly GCA_032466535.1). NCBI lineage: Eukaryota > Metazoa > Chordata > Aves > Psittaciformes > Psittacidae > Forpus > Forpus xanthops. The sequence continues at coordinate 8,451 of JASSUY010009441.1, read as the reverse complement.
TTTCATTTGCCTTGGAAGCAGAGCTTTGTCACTTCAAGAATACATGCCTTATGTAATTTTCAATGGGAGAATGACTGACACACAGGAGGCAGCTGCATGTAACATTTTCACATTCTCCTTTCACTATGCACCATTGTCTAAACTTAGCATTTACTTTAAAGAGCATTTGGTTGCTATCTCTTCCTCATTTTTCTTTTCCCTTTTTTTTTTTTTTTTCCTTTCCTTTTAGGACAATAAAAACATATTCAGGTCTTTGGCTGCTCGGAAAGCTGACTGATTTGTGAAAAATTCTTGCAATTTATGACAGCCACCTGCTCTCTTGGTCATAGATTGATAACACCTGACCAAGCATGAAAACATGCTGAGGCCATCTGCTTCTCCAAAGACCAGGGAGGCATTGCAGTGTTGTCTTATTAACTCCACAGCACAGCATCCCATTGAGAACTCTGTTATCAGTTCTGTGCAACCAGCTCATTTAAGAGAATGTGGAATCTGTTCTCACAGGACATTGGTGAACAATGTTTTTGTCTGGACTTCTTTTGCCACAGTACTGCGAAGTCCTATGTGTGTGTTTTTAAAGGGGGTTTATAGTTAGTTAATATTCCACAGAGATTGTTATTGAATCTCTTTGAACGAACTGCAGGGATGGTGTCTGTGTCTCTGAACATGTCTCACAGGACTGCCTCTGGATTATGTATTTTTAGTTAATTCTGCAAAGTGCTAAAATATATATTCAACTTTAAGTACAAAAATGGACTCATTGAAATAAGTATCAGATGGAACAAAATGTCAGTGAATTAAATTTTTATTGTTATTTGAACATAAAAGAAGTAAAATCTTTCTTGGAACTCAGAGTCCTCCAATGTACTAACAAGAAGACTGTATGAACAAGTGATGATCATATACAAAAGTAACATAGCTGAAGTGCTTAAGCAACAGGAAAAGAAAGTAAAGAAATTTTGGTGTCATATTCATGTATGTACTCTTATTTGCATTTAATACACAGCTTCTTTTGTGGTCAGTGATAACTCATTTAGAGAGAACTTCAGCTGGGGGAAGACGGTGATTGAAAGTAAAGTGAAATTACAAATAATATGACTTAAAGTTCATTCTTAGATATGAGGCATTGTTCAATTTAGAATGCAATATAAAAAATATTTTTACCCCATCCTAAGCAAGGATTGTGTACTGAAATTTTGCATAATGTAATTCTTTTGATGATGGATTTCATTTAATTATAAAAAAAAAATAACTAGTTGCTTATAAGGTTTATATTATGCAGTGTTTTTTTATGCTTTTGTAAATATTCTTGTGATCTTTAGTCCCATTTGTATGACAGCTTTTCAAAACACGAGTCATTCTGAAATGTTTATGTCCTAGAAAGACAGGAATTGCTCTCCTTCTGGAGAAGAGAATCAAAAGAGAACATTGATCAGCTTATGAAGGTAAGAATTATCTTACCAAGTATATCCTGCCAAAATAGTTTCCAAATCCAGGGAATTCATTCTTATTCAAGAATAGAAATGAAAAATGTAGGGAAATGATTTTTCTGTCATCCATTTTCTGCTGCCTCCTCATGAGTGTCCCCTTCACCTCCCCAGGCTGTGATTTCATTTCACAACTGAAGGCAGGCAGCAACTTGGTTCAGACTGATCCCAGTCTCTTGTGTATTTTATTGTCTGTTTCTTAACTTTCATAAAAAAAATAGTATCCCTCAGGTCAAAGAAAACAGGTTAAATGCGCAACAAAACTACCTGAATGTTGGTCTGATGAAATAGATTTCTGCTGGGAATAGGACTATAATGAAATGTGAATTTCTTAAAATTAAAAAAAAAGGTAATTAACTAATTTGTCTTTACTTTTACATTCTAAGAAAAAATTGATTTTTTTTTTTTTTCCTCAAAATGGAGCATTGGAATTACTGTGGAAATATTATAACCTTAATGAAATAAGTGATTGTCTTAAAAATAATAGAGAATTGGTATTGTATAACTTGGGATTAAATTAATGAAGTCTCAGAAGTTTTCACTGAGTGAAAGTTATTTGTGTCTTTTTTTTTTTTTTTGATGAACACATCTAATGCAGATAAAAGGCTGGGTAGCTGGAGTAGCTAGAAAAAATACTGTTCTAGTATGCTCTCTGTTCATATATATTTAGCTATGTTTCTACCATCTTGACACGTGCTAGTCTCTAAGTGAAAAAGTTAAAAGACAGTTTATATTAGTCAAACAGTGTTGCAGAGTGGGAAGGATACAGGACTTCAAGTTTTGTTAACTCTTGAGTCCTGTGTTGGCCTGCCTCTGACCAATAGAGGAATGGTTCTGTTGCTTCCAACAGACATGCTGTTCCTTTTCTGTCATAACTCTAACTTCTGCTTCTCTCTTTTTCCTTCTGTGTTATAGGCAACCCCTTCTTCATCTTAAAGAGGTGACAGCTGTATCTGACCGCAAAATGCCTTTTTAGGAGCCCATGAGACCATGTAGGCTTTGGGTTTGCTTTCAGACTTCTTACATTTGACTCTCTGGGGCTGGTAAAACCCTAAGTAGATATTAGATTTAGTTTTGAGTAACTTTTATCTGCCTTGTAACGCTTACAGATTGTTCATACACAGAGGCTAAAATATTCTCATATTCTCATTTGAAATAATTTTTCACTGTTTGGCAGATCACAGGGGAAGCTGCTTGTTCTGTCTCAAGCTACTATCATTCTCTGGCTGAGAAGAGTTATTTACCACACCTCCTTCAAGATGGGAATTAGGTTTGCAGCCTCAGTTTTCCTAGTGTCTCTGCAAATTTACACTAAATGTCCAGCTTTTGCTGTTGTGATCAAACACCACATACGTTTCTTTTTATATGCTTGCAGGTTGCAGATACTCTTTTTACTCCTTTCAGAGGGTGTTTGTCCTTTATTTGGAGAATATTCTACAGTTTTGACTTGTTGACTACATAGATTATCTATTATGCCTTGTTTTTAATTGTTGTGGCTTACCAAACTCAAGACTTTTAAATTAGAAAACCATATGAGAATAGTTATGCAAAGAAACCAGAAAATGTCAGGTCTTCTCTGCTTAGGGGATTGTATTTCACAAGTGGGCTCTAGTATGTTGACATTTCAGTCTAGGATCCCACTGGCTACCCTTGGGTGAGTCTGCAGGCATCTGCAAGCTTTCTTCATATCTCCCAAACACATAGCCTGTCAGACTCATCAGACTTCAGTTCTCTGTCTGTCTTCTTGGCCCACACATTTTTTCAGTGGGAACTCACTACAAATCTTAAGCCTCTAGTCTATTTACTTTTGAACCAGGACTCTTTTGCAGTCTTTTCTCTGTGTATAGAAGCATGTTTTGCAGCTAGGTGAAGACTGTGTTCTTCTACTTTAAAATTAATGCTCTTCCAGTCTTATTTCATATGCTTTTTGTTGCTGAACTTAGTCAGTTGACAGTTCCCTCTGCAGTTTCCTATTGCAAGGTTTTTCTACCACAGAAGAAGCTCCCTGCTTTGTTTTTCCAGACATCTTTCGTTCCCTAAAACACTCTGTGTTAACTAGTGTCATGATACATGTATTGTGATTTGTGGTTTTGCTATCACTACCCATGGACTTTTCAAGGTTTTCTTGTTTATAATAACCGGAACTTAACCTTTCCATTACTTTGGCACTGATTACCTATTGTTCTCCTACATGCAATATATTAAGTTGATAATAAAATAGATGTGTGCAATAATAAAGGGATAGTTCATCTGAAGTTGAATGTAAAGAATGCTTTAAGTACTGTAGTTGGTATAAGCTACTGTTAGAATTAAATGTTTTAAAGGATGTAAGATACATGGTGTTGAATTAATAGTTGAATCAATTAACAAGTATTACATAACCTCAGCCTCAGGGTTGGAATCTGGTATTCCTAATAACAGTGACTATAAGCTACCTTTAGGGAAACTGTAAAATGAAGTACTCTTCACTGTAAGGAAGAATTGCAGAGCATTTCCTCAAAAGAGTAAATGTAAGCTAGAGCTGCACATGTATTAATCTGGCATACAGTTATATTGTTTTAGGGAAATCAGTCTATCTTGCAGTTTATAGATGGATGAGAAGGCCAGAAAAGCACTCAGTAGATTTTCTGACATTTTTTGAATGGTTGCCAATAGTTATGTCTCTCTTTTGAAAAGATCCACAAGTAACTCAAATTGATGAAAATAGTATGTGCCAAATGATTTGGCAAGATATCTGGTATCTCTGCACATGGCACTTCTCACTGACCTACACCAATGACATAATATGGTGTGACTGACACTGCATAATATTAAGCAGCATGTAGGAAATTGGAAAATACAGTGTTTTCAAGGCCAAAGTAGTGAGGAAAAAGACACTTCTGATGGATGTCTACTTAAAAAGAATCTTGCTGTTTGTGAAATGTCTTTTTGGTCTAGTATTGGAGGACAGAGAATAGATTTTATGTCTGGGTATTAGCCTTGGTGCTGATCAGCTGTAAGATGCAGTTGAAGATATGAAAGGTTGTAAATAACAGGATAAACAATTTGATCTACTTAAGGTTTGTTTCCTTCTGGATAGAGAGGGAGAAGGTAGTGAAATTTCCCTTTATAGGAAAAACTTTAAGAAAAACATGACATTAATTGTTCTCAGTGACTGGGATTCTCTTCTAGATCCAGTGTTTCATTCTTTAAACAATAATTTCAAGCAATTAGATCTAAATGTCCTTTCTCTCATTTGTTAGTACCTTTTTCCCGTGCACTCATCTCACTGATACAAACAAAGCTGCTTTCAGAGCATGAGGACAAATGGTGAGAGTCATGTCTTCACAGAAATGCATGTGCTGGCTTAAACTGAAGAGAATTTACCGGTTACGAGTAGGCAAAGCCTCACGTGTGAAAATGGGCTGATGGAGATACTTTAACAGCTTGCCAAAATAGCCTAAGTAAAGGTTAGTTACCTCTGAAAAAGTCATGGTGAATCTTTTGAATATTTTCATTCTTATTGTGATTACAATAAAGGATTGAGTAGATTCTGCAAAACTAATAGGATCTCATACTTCATTTCAGACTAAGAGCCTGTGAAAATGGATAGAAATTTTTGACCAGAAGTTTGGAACAGTTGAAAGTACAAATAAGGTGTGAGGGGATATTATCATCTGCATAAAAAAGATGGCATGCACTGACAGTGGGAACAGAAGAGAATTAGGTGATACCAGTTCACCAATATTATTATAGAACCTCACATTTACCTTACTGGATTCCACAGCTAGAAACACTACAATAATTGTAACACTATTTGAGCCATGTCATACACCTACTTAGGCAAACAAAGGCCTATACTGGAGCATAGGCTTTCTCAATCACCACTCGCCCTTGTGTAGTATAATCTTTTTTTTTTTCTCTTGTTTTTTACTAGCAGTTGCAGTTACAGGAATCTTTTTGCTGACACACAGGATGTTTAGGTGGTAGTTACTAGCTTAGTATAACAAAATGCTGTGGATAATTACCTCTAAACTAATTCGAGTTACTGTGTGTTTATAGAATCTGCTCAGGTGTATGTAGGGTGCATACAGGTGAAATATGATGCTGAATAGATGAAAGTGGATAAGAATGATTAATCTGCTTAATTTTTTTTTTTTTTGTCAACACTGAAATCTAAGATTGCAGCAATTATTTTAAGCTTTCCTTTTTGTGTCTGTTAATATTGAGCAAGCTATAGTTATTTATTTTTAGTATGAATAAGCAGTTACTTAGCTTCTGATGGGTGGAATAGGGGTTGGAAGCGATAATTTTGTAATACAGATAATGTAAATAGACCCAGAGTTTTCAAGTTTGCTTTTTTTTTGTTTTTTTTGTTTTTTTTTTAAGAGAAATTGGGAAGAAGTTTAATTGGTAATTTTTTATTTTAGCTTATATTTTGAATGTACCTGCAGTGGATTTTTGTTTGATTGGAAGGATATAAATATGTTAAGAAGCTGCTTTCCAGACGCCACCATAGAACTCATTCATCAGGTTTTCTTCCCGATCGGGCTGGTTTCAAGTGTCACAAGTGCCAGAAAGCATGTCCAGTTTATAAGAAGTACAAAGTACTGTAAAGCCTTTTATTTTCTGACATGAGTAAATGCAAAAGCATAATTTAGTCTGTTGTCTGTAGTGTCATTAAGTCATTAAGTGGGAAGGCAACAGCTCTGAGCTGCACAGTTCTAGATGGGACATGTAGGTAGTGAAAAGTTGCCTTTAATGTCTAGCTTTGAGTACTTGCCTGCTGTGGCTGGGGGTGAGAGCTGACATCCCCATGGTGGTGACTCAATTGATGCTGATTTTTACTGATTGTGAAGGAAGAATTAGAATAATAATTTCATCATCTCAATATTACTGTGTGGTGTCATTATTAATATGGAAAACCTTGGTTTAGCTATACTATGGACCCTCCTTATTTGCTCAGCAACCTGGTAAAGTTGTATATAGGCTCTGTGCATCCTAGCATGATGCTAGCAGAAACAGGAAATATTATGAATGCAGGCAAAGTAATTCTTTAGTGTAAAGGTGGTGAGGCACTGGAATGGGTTTCCCAGGGAAGTTGTGAATGCTACATCTTTGGCAGTGTTCAAGGCCGGGTTGGACATAGTCTTGGGTTGCATGGTTTAGTGGGAGGTGTCCCTGCCCATGGCAGGGGGGTTGGAACTAGATGATCTTGAGGTCCTTTCCAACCCTAACTATTCTATGATTCTATGAAATACCAAAAATACAATAGTGATAGCTTATAAAAACAATGGCATAATCTTTAATAATCATAGGTATAAATAGAACTCCTTAAGTTTTTAATTTGGGCAACACAGATTTTACTGCTTTTTTGTTGTCCAGGCTGGAACAACACTTAGGTTAATTCTTCTTCCTTTCAGTTTTCATTAGCCCATAGTAATGATGGATCCATGCTAAACAATACATAGTGCAGTTCCCAATTATTTTTGTGTTGGCTTTGTTGTTTTGTTTTTGTTTGGTTTTTTTTGTTTTTATTTATTTTTTTTATTTTATGGTTTATTTTGGTTTTTTTTTTTTGTTTTGTTTTTTTTTCTTACACTGATATAAACAATGAAGGTAATTTTAGTTTTATTTTTTGTTCATGCTTAGTGATCTTGGCTAGCCAAAGCCTTATGTTCCATTTAATTCCAAGTCAAGGACTGAACTCAGTCATGCCTGTGAAAACTTGTCAGCTTTCCAACCATTCATCTTCACAGCCAAGGAGTAGGAAAAATGTCTGCAGCTGAATGCTGCTCCTCCTTCAGATTGCTTTTGTCTCTTGTTTTACAAAACTATTCTTATGCACCACACTTAGGCTGTGATGTAGTGATAACTCCAGTGAGGCTTTTTCAGTACTAAGTCATTGTTGCCAGTTATATTCTTCCTGCCTCAAGAGCTATTCTGATTGTGTAAAGAGAACTGGCTTTTCATAAAAATAGACGTACAAATCACAGCATGCATAAACTTTCATAAGAAAAAAACAAGCTTTTGTCACTTGCTATTAATTTCCTCCACATATTTTCTGTATAAAGGGATTCATGGTTTTGATTTTGTACCATTAGGTTCTTTCAATAGTTATAGTAGTGTTTTTTCTCTTTCATATCAATGAATAAGAGATGGTCATGCCCAAATACCAAAACATTAATTTCTGGTTATAGTTGTTGAAGGATTTATTGTTCAAATGATATTCTAGTTTGCTTAATGGTTTAAGGAATACTTTAGGTAGTAGTTTTTACTAAAGAAAATGAATAAATGGAAAATCTAAATTGCCAATGAGTGCCTGTGTGAGGCATCTCTGAACAATGCACTTTTTAAGCTGGGATATGGATGTACATGTTTTCCAGCTGTAAAGAATGTTAATGATGCCAATTACCCACTCTGTGATAATGAATGAGAAGGCTGGAATACAGGATTCTTCTGATCATGATGATATGACTCCTTGAGTGATGTTCAAATAGCTTTTAGTAATATCCATATTACAGGGCTGATTTTTAAATAATACAATTCTCCTTCATTCTGCCTTTACAAAAGCAAGTGTTAGAATGTTAGGTAGTATATTTATTGGCAAAGGGAAGGAGGGAGGCCATGAGTGATGAGTAGGTGCCATGCTTGACCTCGTCCTCACCAACAGGGAAGGGCTGATTGGAAATGTGATGCTCCAGGGTAGCTTGAATTGCAGCGATCATGAGATGGTTGAATTCGAGATCCTCAGGACAGTGAGAAGGGCATGCAGCAAGCTCACTACCCTGGACTTCAAGAGGGCAGACTTTGGCCTCTTCAGGAACCTGCTCTGTAAGATTCCATGGCATGTAGCCCTAGAGGGCAGGGGGGCCCAAAACTGTTGGTTGACATTCAAGGATCACCTACTGCAAGCTCAGGAGTGATACGTCCCTACTAGAAGGAAGTACTGCAGGAGGACCAGGAGACCTCCTTGGATGGATAA
>JASSUY010009440.1:3432-21779 GCA_032466535.1 Forpus xanthops | reverse complement strand
GGCGGCGGCGGGGGGCAACGCCTCGGCGGGCGGCGGCGGCCCCGGGAGCGGCCCCCTGCTCATCCCCTCGGCCTTCGGGACGGTGCTGTCGGTGATGTACGTGGCCGGCGTGGCGGGCAACGTGTACACGCTGGTGGTGATGTGCCACTCGGCGCGCTGCGCCGCCCCCATGTACAGCTCCATCGTCAGCCTGGCCCTGGCCGACCTGCTCTACCTCTCCACAATCCCCTTCATCGTCTGCACCTACCTGGCTCAGGACTGGTACTTCGGGGACCTGGGGTGCCGCATCCTGCTCAGCCTGGACCTGCTCACCATGCACGCAAGCATCTTCACCCTTACTCTGATGTGCACCGAGCGCTACTTGGCCGTCACCCGGCCCCTGGACACACTGAAGAGGTCACGGGGCTACCGGAAGGTCACAGCAGGTGCTGTCTGGTCAGTCTCACTGCTTCTTACTCTGCCCATGATGCTGATGGTCACCCTGACTGAGGGAGGAAAGGCAGAGGGCAAGGTGAAGAGGATGTGTGCACCTACCTGGAGCATGGACGCCTACCGGACCTACCTGACAGTGCTCTTCAGCACTAGCATCATGGCCCCAGGAATCATCATTGGATTCCTCTACACACGCCTGGCCAGAACCTACCTAGAGTCCCAGAAGAACCCACTCCACAAGGAGAAGAGCAAGAGATCCCCCCGACAGAAGGTCCTCATCATGATTTTCAGCATCGTGCTGGTCTTCTGGGCCTGTTTCTTGCCATTTTGGATCTGGCAGCTGGTGCGACTCTACAGCAGCTCCCTCCAGCTCAACACCCAAACTCAAAAGTGCATTAATTACCTGGTGACCTGCCTGACCTACAGCAACAGTTGCATCAACCCCTTCCTCTACACTCTGCTCACCAAAAACTACCGGGAGTACCTGCGCAATAGGCACCGCAACTTCTACAGGTTCACATCCTCCTTTCGCAAAAGGGGCTCCAACCTCCAGTGCTCCTGGGGACGGTCCATGTCCTCCAGCAACCAGTATGAGTACAGCTCGGAGGCACTGGGCATGGCAACGCTGAAGGACAAGTGAGGAAGAGGAGGTGCTTCAGAGACACCAGGATCAGCAGAGTGTCTGGCCAAGGTAGGACTTTGGGACGCTTTAGTCCTCAAGGGTCCTAAAACCTCATTTCTGGCAATCACTTCAGTTGGGTGCAAGAAGTTGTGTGAACCCAAGTACTATGAGATGCATCCAAATTTCTGCCTGGCTTAGGGATGTCAGGGGGGGGCCTGTTGGAAGCCAGCAACCACCCAGGACTTTGTGTGAAGAAGATGAGGTGGATACTTTGTTGGGTTCTATCACAAACTCTTTCCACACTTTGCTGAGTTTTGCCCAGCTCCAGCTCTGCACACCCTTCCTCTTGTGTGGCTTCTCAGTGCTAAATTTGAGTTACAGCTGGGTCAGATCTGGAAAGGTCTGAAATTGCCCTGGTATTGCTTAATTTAGCTGCAAGCCTTGGGTTTGCCTATCTATTGCCATTATCTGGTTTTTAAGTGTGTAAAGAGACCTTTAAGCTCCTTTTCCTATTACTTTATACTGCACTACAGTTTCATCAAGCTTAAAGTCTCTACTTTAAAATTCACTGCAGCAGTACATTCAAAACCCACAAGGTAAGCTCTCAGAAACCACAGGATTACATTAAAAGAAAACAAAAAAGCCATGTACTTTTCTTAAGGTTTCTACCTAAGGTGATTTGAATTTGCCACTGATTTTCTTTAAGTTGGTCCCTTTCTTAACAGTTCAACAGGGCTTGAAAACCTGAAAATTTGCCTTGAAAAGAAAAATGTCTTGTAATCCTATCACTCAAAGACCTGAGGCTCAAAGAAAATTGGCTGAATCCTGTGTCATGGGACTCATGATAAAGGGGTAAATTTATTCATGACATACGATCAGAAACATTTTGCTTCAATGAATTCTGCTCGTTTTCTCCCCATAGAAAATCCTCACCAGATACTGGAGATGCCTCTAAGCATCTAAACAATTGCAAACCCTAAGTTTATAAAATAAATACTGATTAAAAACTGGACCATCATCAGGTTTCCCCTTGCATGGTCTCGTCCCCCAGCCTGGGTGGTGTATTTACCCAGGGAGAGGCTGCTGTTCCCAGCTGTTCTCTGCAGAGCTCACGCAGTTGTGTTCAGTATTCCTCTTTCATGTTTAGGGACAGGCTCTGGGGGTAGGTGAAGCATGATATGAGTTGCATAAACTACTGTTGGCAGCTACTGATACCCAGGGGCTACTGGCAATTGCTTAAGGAGCAATCATTTCCACTTTCTTATGGCATACTCCAACCCCTGTGTGCTTGAGAGGAGTCCCATTCCAGCTCTGAAGTATTAATGTGTTCCCGTGTCCTTGGGTGATCCTCTTGTGTCACACACCAAACTTTAGGATATGTTTGTGCTAAAGCAGAAACACGAAGTGCCAACACCACAGCCTGGGATTGGAAGCAGAGGACACAGCCCAGCAACATGCTGGATTTTATGCACTCAACTAGCAGTGGAAAAATAAAGCAGCCAGGGCACATGTTGGATGAAGACCAGGGACACACGTTCCTGTGCCAGGAGTCAGGCATTCTTCTTCTAGATGCGGTTGTTGGGGTGTTTTTTTGGGTAGAGGGGAATAAGTAACTCACCTTGCTCGTGTTACTTGTGATCATGGGGCTGTCTTTGAAACACTGGAACACTGTCATGTTCCAGCATCATGTGGACTACCAAGCTGGGAAGAATAAATAGGCCTAATGGATCCCATTTCCTTATGTGAAAGAGCGGGACTAACACACAGTTCATGATGGGAATTGGCAGGAAGCTCAGGCTTCAACAGTTATTAGGAACAACTTTTCAGGAGCTAATTCATTTTTTCATTATGAATTCTGAAGTCATTGTTACTTTTCCTTTGCTTCCTGTTTCTGAGGCTGGAAGTCACTCCCATATAAGAATAACAAAGATAAGACTTAACTCAAAAAGTGGTGTGGGAAGGTTGGAGCACGTGCGTCATCTGTGAGGTGTGCTGTGCCATCCTGCTCTTGGGAAGCGTGATGGTGAGGCCGGACAGACATCCTGGATACAGCCCTTCCAGGTCGCACATGCCATTTGCCCACCTCTGAGAAAGAAATTTATATTTCCTTACGGCTTTAGAAAGAAAAACCCACCCTGATGTCCATCCTGCCCTGATACAGTGCTGATTTGTCTCAATTTCCATTGCTCAGCCCAACGTCCTTGGAAGCCCACATAGCCACCACAGAGTTACAAGGCTGCTGTAGTATGGATGATTACCATATAGTTTCAAAGCATATAATGTATCTGTTAACAGGTATGGAAGGGGAAGCAAATGATGAAAGAGCTGTATAGGTATCAAAAAGAGTATTAGGGAATGTGCTTTCTGCTTTAATAAAAAACATAATTATAAGAAGAGGAAGCAGAAAACAAGTCATGCTTAGGGAAAAAAGGTATGCAAATGCAAAGCAGATGAGATTTATACTTGTAATCTAAGGATGGGATTTGGGGTATGCTTCCCAAGACATCAGCCCCCAGAGGTGATTCTGCTACCCTGCTCAGCATCACAGTGTGTAGGGGATGTGCTTTCTGTGCCACATCATCAGAGCATTAAACATCAAAGGATTGATGGAGGAGCATCCAGATGCGAGGCAATATTAGGTATTTGTCGCTTATAAGGTTCTTCAGCCAGTATGTGCTGCATCTGAGACCCATCTCAGCACTGGTCCTCTCTCTTATCCTACAGGATTACTCTGGTGAGAGAATCAGTAAATTTGACAATGCCCCAAAGTGGCTGAGCAGAGGAGAGCCTGTTTAACTGGCCAGCAAGCAGAAGATGCTGCTGTGTGTAATGAATGATGGCTCTTCAGCAGCCCGTGGAGAATGACACGGTACAGACCTTTACAAACACAAGTCCTCAGGAGCCTCTCGTACTCCCAGGCCAGGGGGCTGAAGTGACAGCAAGAAAATCTGTCAGGCTGTAACTGAGCAAAATGTGTGGATTTTGTAGCGAACAGTTACTTTGGCTATTACCTGGTCTAGTGGAATGTGTCCCTGCCCATGGCAGGAGGTTGGAACTAGCTCAGCTTTAAGGTCCCTTCCAACCCAAACTTCCCTATGATTCTATTCTACATTCCAAGAATTCAAGCTATATGTATCCTAGGATCATTTATCACTCCCAAATCACTGTAATCCTGTGGTTCTTAATGCTTTTTAAAAACATTATCAATGATATTTTGCTGCAGGATTCAGTTCTTCAGCAGAAGGAAATGGTAATTTCAGGCAAGGCAACAGCATTGTTCTTGTTGAGCCAGAGCTTGTAGCTTCAAAACTCCACACATGCTTTACAAGAGAGAAATTAGTTTAATCACTACATAATCTTTTCCAGCACCTCTGAGGGTTAAGGGGTTTATGATTAAAAAAAGAGAAAAAGGCATCTCAAACTGTGACGGAAGTGCAGTTTCACCATAAGTGTTCTTTCCTTCCTTTAATCTGAGGTAGTATCTGCTGCAGTAGTAGCAATTTTTCTACTTTCACTGGAAAAAAGAACTCCAGTCCTTCGTGGGACAGGCGTGAATGGACACAGGAGAATCCATCTGAACCTGGCTGGGTTCCTGCAGGCTTCACCTTAAGTCACACCATTTTTTAACCATCTTTCTCCACACTTTTTTAAACCAAATTTTCAGCAAATGCTCAAGAGCCCCACATTACAATATAACCATGAGTGCAAGCACATCCTCAATATTCTAACTCCTATTCCAGCCGTCATTTTTGGTGCATGATTGAATACCAGGGAGGCCAGTGAAAAAGGGGTGATTTTAGGAGCATTTTGTACCTTGTGCACTACAAAACACATGGCTTGCTGCCCAGTTGCATTAACCAAGGAGAACAGGCAGGATGACTTAATTCATCATCTATTCCATTAGCATGATAAGAGGAGAAAGTGAATAAACCTCTTACCCCAGTCCAGCCCTCAAGTCATGGGAGCAGATAACACAGCACCTGAGAAATCCTCAAGACAGCTCCAAAATCCAGAGCCTTTGCTGGGACTTTTGGCTGGCTCGGGGATGCTCGGCTCCTACCGCTGTATATCTGAGTCCCTCTGGTGGCAGCAGCAATCTTCCATCCTGAGGTCTGGGGAAGAAAATCGGCTATTTTAGGTTTTGTAACATAGCGGTTCCACACCATCATGGCGCAACCCAACTATAGAATAGCACTTAATATCTTTAAAGTATAACATTATTACAACATCTGAAAGGCAAAAGCCTATTTTGAAGAGAAAGCTCACTCCCAAGTGCTAACTTCCCTCCCCCACATTTTCTTTCCATGCTGAATCCAGACTAACTTTATTCCTGTCACTTTGCACAGCATCCACACTGCCAGCACCCACAGAAACACCCAGAGCTGGTGACTAAATACAGTTTAGCCTTGCTGGAGGGTTTTTTTTTTTCCTTATAATATTGGTTGTTGCTGTTAGCTTCAAGTTTTTCTAGGGACTAGGAGTTAATTGCTGTGGCTTATAAGAAATCATAGAATCATAGAATAGTTAGGGTTGGAAAGGATCTTAAGATCATCTAGTTCCAACCCTCCTGCCATGGGCAGGGACACCTCACACTAAACCTTTATCTTCAAAATCATAGCTGCAGCTTCACAGGATATAAGTAACCTTTAAAGTCATTGTTATTATCATTATACAAGCTTTTTTGCCCTTGTTTGGGAATGTATCTAAAACACATCGGGGAGGAAGGATGTGCCAGTTGGTAGCAAGTATCAGGGGGGTGGATAGCCCAGGCTGGGTTTTGTGAGAGCTGATGGAAGAGCTCGCTGCTGGCTCATTCAGCCAAATGTTCAGGATGCCACAAGGTTCTGTCAGACACTCAGCACTGAAAGAAATTATTGAGGTATATTTAAAAAAGGGACATATATTTAAAAGGTTTTTCTAAAGGTAAATATTTCTGCTCAACAATCCAGCTTTCTGCCCACACCGAGTTTCCAGGGTGGGGTTTATAACCTCTGGGGGAGATCAACATCACCTCAGCAGGTTTTGAATGGTCAGAACTGAGCTTTGTGATCTGTGGCCCCAGCTAGAGCTGTCTTGTCCCCCCCTAGAACAGGTTCTCCAATGGGATATACCAAAGCAAACAAAAAAAAAAAAAAAAACCCTGCTGTAACATTTTGCCCTTTTTTTCCCCATCCAAGACAATTTAAAGAGGAAAGGGGAAAAATAATCCCAAAGAATTTGTCTGGCATTTGGGCTCCATTTCTCTGGTTCTCTCAATTTATAATTTAAATGAAACATTTTTATGGAAACACTAAGGATGCTTCTGCAGTGAGAATCAAGGTGAAGAGTTAGGAAGCATTTGTTGAAATGACTAGAGAAGGCTGAACTCACAGAAGGGCCCACCCAAACCCCTCCACCAAGGTACCTGGAGGGAAAGCAATAAATAAGCTTGTGCAAAAGCAAACATCCAACAATAACAGCCTATAACAGTGCTTGGCAGAGGACACAATTCTAAACCCAGAGTGGTGTTAATGCTGGAGAAGTAAAATCTGCTCAGATTGTTTCAGCTTGTTTAGGCCAGTGTCTCTCTGCGTTGTTGTTAGCCTTTCCTTGTGCATCCCCCTTAGGATCTTGAATTCGGCTCCTGAATTGTTAACTGAAGCCAAACATGATTTCATCCAAACAAAGCAAGGGAGATTCCTAAGGCTAAATGTGGTGTGTCTATAAACACAGCCTTTTGGAGACAGTTACCACTTTATATATGCACCCCTGCAAACCTCACCAGGGACATCCATCAAATTCACACCAATTCTATGCCTTCTATTTTTTGAAATATCAGGTTGACATTTGAGAAGCACAGAGCTGGCTCTTGGAAGAAGCCTCTCAGGAAAAGGCACTACATTACAATGACAGCTCACGCTGCACTGAATTTAAAATCCAGAAGAATGAAGAAGGTAAAATTAACTGTAATGTAATAATGCTAAAAGGGGAGAGACAGCAACACTCTTGAAGACACATGTAGAGGGAGGGCACCTAAGCCTCCTGGCACATGCAGGTCCCACCGGACAAGCTGTGTATAGCAGTGGGCAGGACCAGCTCTAGTGCTCCCTTCGGGGAGCACGGGCTCGCAGCTCCCAACTATCTCTGCAACCCTAGATTTAAATTGAGTTTCTGTTTTTTTCTTTGTAACACATTTGTTATTTTCTTTCAGTAAATGCTATAGAAGGGGAAATGAGAATGGCATTACTCTAAAATCAGCTGGAGCCCATTACCTCTAGTCTCCACATTCTGAAAGCACCTTTCTGACCCTGGACAATGTTCAGATTAAGGAGCAGTAGCCGGAGTACACGGGAGTCCACAGCACTTGCCTGTATCATGCCTCACAGTAGCAGCAGTTATCTGATCCCATTCAAGTGTGTATATTTATCTCTTCCTTCACATCATCTGCTGGTGGGGATTTAGAGACCATTCATCCCCAGAGCACTAGTGCTGTTGATAAGTAACCCAGGCAGGCTAAGAGCAAGAGAGCTAACAAAATCCAGAAATTTCTAAGGGAGTTTATGCTGGAGATGCCTATTGAGATAGCACTCACCATCAGAGCTGAAGAGAGGGATTAACTTCAACCAGGAGAGGTCAGAAGTCCTGGCTTCTGGTAGAAAATCACTGCTAACTTACACTGTGACCCTGGGGAACAATCTCATTCTTGTGCCACTGTTCGCAAAGTACCTAGAAAACAGCAACACCACTTCCATCATATGCACAAGGGTTTTAAGATGTCACTGATGAAATGGTCTGAGATCCCTGGATGAGAGGTGCTGAAGGTGCAGAAGGAGAAAGGCCTACTTGTAGGGATAACTTAGGGTTCAGATTATCTATTAATTGTCAGACAGAGGAAATATAGGCGTAGGAGAACTCCACTTTTGATTAATGGTAGTTGGCTAGTTTCTAATTAATGGCAAAGATAATCACTTACCCCACAGTAGTGGCAGCTGTGCTCAGCTGGCTTCACTGGGAACACAGCTGACATGAGCCTCCTGATAAAAAACATCATTTTAATGCATCCATACCCTCTCTAAAGCCCTTCCTGGAGGGAGGAAACAGTATCAGGAGATACAGTAGGAAAGCAAAATCTTTCCTCTTTACCTCCTGGGGGTCTCTTCTTCCCCATATTATGGGTTAGGGGCTCTACCAGTGGGATTGTGGTGCAGAGGAGGCTGAACAGAAAGAATTATCCCAATGCTCATCACTGATTGCTGAACACAGCAGAGCTTCCTTGACATTTTGTGGCTGGCATCTTTTTAGAATGATTAAATCTGTCGAGGAACCTCTGCCTGAGGCACAGCATGAGTAATTCTCAACAACAGAAGCAGAGAAAATAGCAACTCACTAACTTTGCCGGGCTGTTTTCGTTTGCTTGTTTGTTTTAATACAAAGGAAAGTTCATTATGGCGAACATGTCTCAAACTTCAAAGTGTCTCCTTGACCTTTGCAGCAGCTTCTTTTAAGCAGGATGAGAAAGTGGAAACCCCACAGTGTATAGTGCCCAGTGGTAAGGGAAAAACTCCTTGCAGGTCTGGCTTAAAGGGGGAGGGGATGCATAGTGGAGGGACTGGGGACATTGCTGGAGCATCACTTGGTCTTTTACCTCCATCCATATAAAGCAAATGTTTTCTGTAAGAGGCATTGTGTGTTCTGGGTCTTAAGTATCTATCTGCGCTACTCACAAGAAAAAACAACCCTCAAACCTGTAAGAAGTCTTGGGTTTAGTCCAAAAAAAGGTGAGAAAAAAATGAACCTGTAACTTTACAGCTCTGGGAAACTGTCCTCCCAACTCTATGCCTCATGTTCAGTCCCAGCAGGGCCCATGGAAGTGGGGCCACGGGTGTGGGAAGAAGGGCTTTGAAAAGTGCCCTGCCTCAAAATGAAAAAAGGAAATAGTTAATGTGTCATACTGAATTATTCATTAATCTTAATGATTGCACAGAGAAATTGCTTTAGGCTGAGCAGAGGCTCAGCATGGCAATACTACATCACCATCATGCTGCCTCTAATAACAGGGCTTTACACCTGGCATGAAAATAGGACAGGGATGAGATAGGCACCCAAGAGGCCTCCAGAGCAGACACTGCCCAGGCAGCTGCCAGGAAGTTCGCAGTGTGTTGAAATCTCACCTCCTGGCATGATCCTGGTGCAGAACCAGGGGCTGATGTGACAACCACGCGCCCCGTTCAAGATGCAGCCAACTCCCAGCTTCATTTCCTTGCAGTACTCTTCCCTTCTTGCCCTATTCATTGTGCTCACAAGCAAAACCCAGTGTGTGGGGCTCTGAACTCCACCACAAGCACTAATCTCTCATCATGGAAGGTGAGGAATTAGAGGCAGCATGGAGCAATCAGGAGCAGAGTGACCTTGCCCTTCTGATGAACACAGAAAGAAACAGAGAAGCTCACTGGCATGAGCACATTAGCTTAAATTTCAAAGCAGCATCTTACAGGCATTTTTATCTTCTGACACATTCTTTAGTAAATGTTTATCTTGGAGCTGCGTGGCATACAGGCACAGCCTGTGGAGGGTCTGTGTATTATTACAGACTTCATTCTGGGACCTCCCTTAATGATGTGCATTCCCATTGCTTGCCATAGGCAGAATCTCCTGTCCATGCTGAAGAGACGTTCAACAGAAAGATCATGAATCAAACATGACTGTTTAGGTTATTTGTTCAGTAGAAATGTGGTTGGGTTTAGCGTGTTTATCTTTGGTGTTCTTACTTTAATCTTACAACTTTTTGTTCTGTCTTAGCATGTTCTGTCCTTTGAGTTACATTTCCTTCTCAGCAACAAGTTGCAGTCTCCCCCAGGGACTCTGCTTCCACCTCTGATTTCCTCCATAGCTAAAACCACCACCTGTCAGACTCTTAATACTCCAGTGAGAGCTGCAAGGCATTGGGGAAATTCCCTACCTCTTTAATTTCAAATCTCTCAGGCTGTCTGCAAGGAAGGCAAAAGTATTGATTTCCAGAACCTAGTCAGCAATCAGTCGTGTTTCTGCAAGCGTGATTGCTATAAGGAAATCCTTCAACTACATTACAGAAGTTATGTTTGCATAGCTAGGAGAATAATTTGCCAAGCTTTACTGTTGCGCCAGCCTCAACCTCCTCTGTCCCGTCATTTAGGTTGGTACCTCTGGTCTTGTAGGTTTAAAAGATCAAGCCATTTTTCCAATCAAGCCAAAAATAATTATTTCTTGTCCCATCAGCTTCACTGTCCATCCCAGGCAAATAAACCAATCCAAGTATAGGTCCCGAAAAGTAGCACTTGTGAAATGACATCTTCAAACCTGTTGTAAAAATCATGGGTGAAAAGCTTCAATGCACTTGAGCTTATTCTTGTTCAGAATACCATTCAGGCCAGTAAATGGCTGAATTCACAACCCAACAACTTTTACCCCGCTGCAGCTAGAAATACCTTTAAGACTTGTGTTCTCAGAGCATTTGGGCTTTGCCTTTAGGTTTCTCTTTTCTGGTCAGTGAGTAAGGCAGCGGCTTTCCTCGTCTGAGATACACATTAGACCCCAGGCGGGCTTTGTAAAGCCCTGTGAAGCAAAATAACCATCAGGAACCTTTATATCTTTTGCCAGAGCACCCATGACAACAGCACTTCAATCCCCACTAACAATTTTTATGATGGATCTTCAGTAGGGAATGACACACTTAATGGCTCAGTGTGAGGGAGCAGTTTTCCTTATGCTGCCTCTGAAGCTGTGGGGGGTTTTCCTATTCAGTTTTCAATTACTTGACTCACACTTCATGGACTTCATTTCCCAGCACATGAACAGCTGGTGGCTTCCGAGGCTGCTGCAGTTGGCAAGGGCAGAGCCTACAGTGGATGGTAATTACTTGCTGAGCTCATTGTAATTGTTCAGTTATTGAATCATTTGGGAAGGCAGGGGAGTATTTGGTTAATTAAGAGCTCCTTTAATCATTGCTAAATTTAGCCTTCCAAAACAGTGCTCTCCTTTCCTGGTTTTGAAAGCCTCTGCTTACCCACACTGCCTGGGATGCAGGAATGCTTTCTCTTTAGTCTTGGACTTCAGACATCAAGATGGCACTCACTCTACATCTTGGGCTGCCATGGGTTTGGTCCTCATTCCCTAATAGCTCTGACCCTCCCACAATTGGCTTCACAGGCATTCAGATCCCTCTGAAACTGCCATCAGTCTCCAGCAAGATGTTTAATTAAAAGCCATTTCCCTGTAAGCGCTCACGTACTTTGGGGACCAAATTCTCATCTGATTCAAAAAATGCCATTACAGACAGAATAGCAAAGTATGAGCATCTAATAGAGCCCAGGAAATGTGAGCAGGAGGAAAGCTTCTGAGCCCTCGTTATTTCTCTAATAACTCTGCTAATCTAACAGAGCTGCTAGGCACATGCTTGTTCTGTTTGAGGTTTTTGATGATTTAATGCTTGGGAAGCAAGTTTATCACCCAGAGGATGCTTTCTGGAGCCTGGACTAATTCCCAGAGGCTCTGGGGAGTCTGCAAGGCAGTTCTCAAGACAGAAAAGCATTTACAGCTTATAGTCACATCTTCACTGCTGCATCAAGAATGTCAAGTATCTGTATGTGAATTCAGTCAGGCTCGTAACTGAAGGCATTTTATTTGAGGACTTTTTGGGAGAGTTTTGAGGGAAGGGCTTCAATGGGAGGTATCATTTGACTCAAGATAAGTACAACTTCATTTTAAACAATGAGCTAATAGATCTTAAATAATTATTTTCCTTTGGGCTTCTTTAAGTGATTTCATCCTTTCCCCTACATTAATTTAACATGTCATATTCTTCATGCCCAGTATCAGTCAGGTGTAACTACTTCTGCAGATACACTCATGGGATTTGGCTGTGGAAGGGTTTCAAGGCTTTGCTTTTCCTTTTTTCTCTCCTTTCTGAACACCTGCAGTTGACTTCCATGCTGGAACAACTGTTCATGGGCATGTGCCAGCTGACAGAATTATCCCCTTTGGACTTCCAAAATGAAAATGTTTACAGCCTCCAAGAGGTAGCAGCTCCTGCAATCCTGCATGTGGTACACACAAAGTAAAGAGGAGGAAGAACCTGTACTGAAGCACATCCTCCACAATGAGCTTCAGAACAAAGCAAACATTTTTTTCTGTTAGTAAGACATTAGAATTAAGAATTATTAGAATATCAGAGCATTAGAATAAGCCTGATCTCTCATGTCTGGAGACACACCGGTCTTTTACAAAGGCCCCCTTGAGCTTCTTGCATGTTGCTTTTCATGTAAATGCTGCAAAAAGGAAAATAACTTCTAAAAGCATTTTTAAGCAAACTTTGCAAGGTAAATTCTGCAAAACAGAAGAGCTGTCAAAGTAGGTTGATTTTAAAACCTGACAACCTTGACAGGGTTCTTGCAGCAGCACAAAGCCACATCATTGCTGCAGTTACCTGTGATTAGGAAACTGTTGAATGCAATGGAATCCAAACTTTGTAACTCTCACATGGGCAGAATAAATGATCTGGAAAGATAACTAGTTGACTGCTCTCCACTGGGTCCTGCCTTGGATATTTTTGCCAAACTGCTCCAAATGAATGGAGCTCAGCCTCGGCTGCTGAGGAGAAGCTCATGATGGATCTTAGATTCTAAATATTCCTCTTTTTCTTTAAACATGAGGGCAAAGCAGAAGGACCATCTTCAAGAGGTCCTCTGATTTCAACCAGAGAAGTGTTCTGGAATATTCTCTTCCTTCTCACTTAGTAGTTTTTCTAAGCTAGTAAATTTGAGACATCTACTTTAGCAAATCAAATAGTCCATCTATGCAGTAGCTGCCTAAAACCAGGCAAGTGACTTTGCTTCATTTGCCCCCCTAACTTAATCAGCAGTACATATATGATATCCTGGAAGGTTAATGTCTGTGTTTGGGGCCACTTCCACTTCTAGGGCAGCAATAAAGCTGCAGCAAACTGATCTCAACCCTCAATAGGAAGTTAAATGTCTCTAAAAAACTATTTCAGTATCTTCTTGTGAAGGGATCCCATACTCTGCTGTTGTCACTGTGCCATCAGTTAGCTTTACCTTGCCCCACCACATATACCTGTGAGGTATCAATCCCCATTAAGTGTCATTTGGGGTGTCAGACCTTGCTGCTCAGTACTCACCATTACCCTGATTGAGCTTTTGCTACTTCTCAGCAGCTCTTCAGCAGCAGGAGGTCTCACCCTTCCCATCACTTGCAATGTCTTGCAGAGCCCTACAAAAAAGCCCAAGTATTATGTCCCACTCCCCCATGCAGTTGTTCCTGCTGCTGCCACCTCCTTAGAGTTTCCAGATGCGTCCTCCTCATCCCAGCTGCTTACTGTGCTTTGGACTTGACAGCCAGATCACACCCTCCAGCCCTTACCATACCTTTAACCTCCTCCTGGGGTGGTCTCTACCACCCACCGTGAGCAGAGCCAATGGTTTTCTTGGCTTCCTACACAGGAGTGTGTGCAGTCAGAATTCTTGTAAGCGTCAGTTTTACTGCCTCCTCCCAGCATAAGCTGGACAAATTGATGGGAGTCCTGGCCCTGAGGATAAACACCCATCTCCACTGTTTAGAGAAACAGTCTCCTGAATGAACCATGCAGCTGAGCTGGCACCCTTGCTGCTGGGGAGCTCCTTCAGAGTACAGGAGATGCCTGCAGGCAGGCAGAAAACTTCCCTCATGATCAGACATGAACAGGAGCAGTCCCTAAGGAGGATTAAGACTAGAAAAAGTCTGCAGTTAACTCAGATCCCATAATAACACTCTAAAACTTATTTTGCAGAAATACAGAGAATAGCAATTTTCATCTATGTCAATCATAAAAACACCAAGGGCTGTGCCAAAAGAGTTTGGCTTTTAGTCACAATACACTAATGTTGCAAAATGCTCAGTTTTATGAAGTTTCCATATTTCAGATTAGCTTCAGCTTTTTAGCTGTTGAGAAATAGTAAATCTTCATGTGGTTAGGAAGCGTTCTTGGCTATTATTGCTAAAAAGAACTAACCTCAGTATTGTCAGGCTCGTACTCCGAAAGCAGGCTGACATTAAATAAGCTCATTAAGTCAGGCATTTTTTCCACACCTGTGTTCTTCCCAACAAAAGTATTTCTCAGTGTCAAGGCAGTTAATTTAGAGACAGATTTACTTGTCACACTGACACAAACCTGAACCACTGGCTTGCTTCATGATTAAAGCTGACTTAGGTGTACACATGCTGTCCTCCCCTTCAAGGCCTGGAGCACAACTGGAAAATACTTATATCTTAAGTGATCCAGTCTGGTGCAGCTGGAGTATTCAGAATGCATTCATCAAACATGCCATCGCTAATAGAGAACTAAAATCTTGCTCAACTAAAACATTCTGCAATATCCTAGTCCTGCTCCCACCTTTGCATCCTCTGTACCAGGAATTAGCCCTCACCAGTAACTGCAGCCTCAGGAGGCAGGTTTATAACCAAGCTGAGTCTTCCCTGCTGCACACCCATCCCCTGCACATCCACCCACAACTAGAAGGGAAGAAAACTGAGGTTCAGTAACCCTCTTCAGCTGATGGGCAGGGGAGAGGCAGACAATGAGATTTAAGATAATTGAGCCACTTACTCCATTAATTAAAGCCAAGGCTTTTAAAGCTCAATTATGTCAAATAGCCTAATAAGAGGATACTACTGTTCCCCATGACCCTTCCCATCTTCGTAACTTTAACATATGAGAGTTATAAGGGTCCACACAATTACAGTCCTATTACAGTCCTATTACACTCCCCACTCAGGGGAGTCAGGTGAACAGCACAGCTACTCTCAAATGCCTTTGCTTCTCACCTGCTCAGGATCCTGCAGATCACAAAGCTGGCCTGACCAAAGGACAGAATAATTAATTTAGACCCGAACATATCAGAAGTATCTCCCTGGACAGTTCAGCTATGGCAAGGCTTTTGATTACTGTGCTTCCGTGCATGCTTTATGGATGAAGTATTTAATTTAAGGAGAACGATTAGAAGGGGATAAGTTTTAATGGCCTGCTCCCAAGCCTAGATAAAAATCTTAGCTACAGAGTGGAAACGTGTTTAACTTGTATTGGAAGTGATAATTTCTGCAGCACACTGGCATTCAGTGACTCACAAGCCAACTGGAGGTGCTAAAAGCATTTAGAAAACAGTCAAGAGGTCTCAAGTTCCAGTTGTAGAGATGAAAATACCAAGGCTCAAAGGCAGCAGGCAGTCAGCTGTGAAGATGCAAGACTTCAAGGCTCTTGGCACTAATAAATGTGACATGAGTGGGTGCCTTCATCACCTCCTGAACCATGTGCTTTCAGGCATGCCCGCTTCAAGATGAGAACAGCCTTCCTGAGAAATCCATATGCATTTATTTCCTGCCTGTGCTGAGGCAGAGAAATGAGATTCTCCCTGCCTGCATGTGGTCTGAACGGATGAAGATCTCAGAAAATGTGTATAACCAGAAAGGGAAAAAGCAGGGAGAGCACAAGATGTACAGAGACTGTGCAAGCATGAAAAAGCAGAGTAGAACCTCAGTGGAGAGTATCAAGGAGCGGGTACACATCCCCTACTCCTCAACAAAATGAGTAAAACTTTGTTCTTTTTACAGTTCAAGAAATCCTGAAGTTTTCAAACCCTCTTATTTTCGTTTTCCAGGGGGGGAAATGCTGTATAGAGCTGTATATTTACAGATTGAGTCTTAATTTCTTCTTGGACTGTTTCTTACTTACATGACTAGAGTCCACCTAGTGCCAGAAAAGGTACAACAGACAGATGTCATACACAGAAGACACTATCACCTAGAAAAGGCCCAGTTGATACACAAGATACATGCAGAAGATTAATTTACTATTTTTAAAAAGGATGGATGCAGCATGAGTTGTTTCAGCATACTCAACATTCATCCTTAATTCACACAGAATACGGACAGTAAATGGTACCAAGGAAGAGGTCTCATTGAAAGTTTCCTGAAGGCTTTTAACCCCAAGAGCTTTGCTGCCTGAAAACTCACAGCTGTCAGTTGTGTGTCTGACCTTCTAATGAAATTATAAAGCAGACTGAAGAGGGGGAAAAACATCAGCTCAATGTTGATGCAGATGTTTCAGTGTGGAAGAAGGCTCCTTTAGCTGTCTACCACCATCTTAAACTTAGCTTACCCCTCTGCTTGACTGACTTTTTTTGTATTCCTTTTTTCATATTAATACATGACAGTTTATCTTGATCATATTCCTCCCTGTGGAAAGGAATTCCTAACTAATACCTATCTCCCTTTAAAATAAAGGGACAAATGACAAAAAAAAACTTTTTTTTTCCCCACAGAACTGCCATAGTGAAGTAGAAATAATCCAAGTACAAGATCCCTTTTCTCTCTTATTTTGTGCTGCGCAGCGTAAGGACTAAATGGGCTTAGAGCTTGTCTGGTTTTACAGCAGCTTTTAAGTTTTGCATCACCTGGCAAAATGCGGCCTTTTTCTATGGGGTTATTCAGTGAATCACATTTAAAGCTCTAATATGCGGAGAGCACTTCCAGAACATATGTAAATCAGTAACATAAATCAAAAATAGTTTTTGCATGCTAGAGGGAATGGAAGAAACCACCACCCAGAGCCAACACAGGCAAAATGACTCCATTAGGAACTGCTGTTGTTCATTCTCCCCAGATCTTATGGTCTGGCTTGAAAGTCTGACACTGAGGAGGTCACCTCTGCAGGGTTAATCCTCCCAGAGACCTTACCCAGGTACTGAAAAAGTCTCAAAAGCAAACATCAATCAGTCCAGATTATGTGGTCAGCCTCAAGATTATCCAGCTGTAAATCTAAGTATTTTGAGGGTTTTGCTTTGTTTGGATGCATCTAGAGGTTACAAAAACAAAAGAGATGGTACTTCCAGGCTGCTTTATTCATTTCACAATAAGAATTAACCAAGCAAAGCATTTATTGTTGTGATGTAGCCTGATCTGCATGTGTAGCATCCCGTTAAAGTGAATGAGGGTTCACAAAGGGGCAGTTCTACCATCAGTACCAAAGAGTCACTGACAAAGAACAAAAGGAAAAGGAGAAATTGAGTTCCTTTAGTACCCGTTTCAAAATTCAGTACCCACCATGCACAAGTTATCATAAAAAACAAGAATGCTCAACAGCAGGCAACACTGATCCCTACCTTGTCCTTATTTCATGAAGAAAACAGGCAAGATGGAAATAAGTATCTCTGAAATAAAGGGTGTTGTTTCAAATATGGACAATGCGTGTAAAGGAAGAAAAATAAAGAATATTTGGAAAAAGTGAATGCTGAAGAAAAGTCTCAACAGTTGATCAACATTTGACATTCCCACCACTCTGAGAAATTCTTCTTAAAGATTAATACACTTCATGGGCTAAAAGGAAAAGCTACCTCTTTTTCAGTTCCAGCCAGCCAATGAATAAATAATGGACTGAGCTTACATATCCTATTCAATATATGCTACAGGTAAATATTATATGTGCTGAGACAGAACTGAGTAATTAAATAAGTGGTTTGAGGGGAGATGGACAATCAAAGATAGATGTGCAGTTTGGAGACAGAACAGTTATCTTCTTTGGACAGTCCATCCTGAAAAGCTTTAGTACAAGCCTCCAGCATTCACATGGAAGATAAAAAATGCCTACACAGATACTTTAGGCATAAATTGATGATCATTAAAAGAGTTGAGCAGCAGGTTTCAGCAAACAAGACGTAAAATTAGCTTTCAGCTTCCTAAGGTTTACAAACACAGAGATTAGGCAGAGTATGCTCTAGCTCTTCATGGTATTTTACAGGGAGCATCATGCACTCACTAGAGAATTACCCAGCACTTTACAACAGCTGTCCTAGCCTGACTTCCCAAGAAGATTGCCTTTCTGAATGAGGTTAAACCACTCCATGCATGCCAGAGCCATCTGTAGTTCAGAAAAGAAATAACTCTTCAGCTGCTTTTGGAATGCTTAGTTGGATTTCCACACAAGAGACTCAATGAGGAGACAGGAGTTGGGATTGGGTGCTTTTCTGCTTGGGGGAGGGAAAGGGTGGAGGGTGGCTGGTTGTATTTCCCTTCTCCTCCAAGGAGCCCTGACCTCCTGCAACATTTCCTGGGCTTGTTCCTAGAATTTAGACAAGAGAAAATACTGCACAAGGCTACACATGAGCATGTTAGAGAGATCTCCTACGAAGATAGGATGAGAGAGTTGGGGCTGTTCAGCCTGGAGAAGAGAAGGTTGCATGGAGACCTCATAGCAGCCTTCCAATATCTGAAGGGGGCCTATAGGGATGCT
>JASSUY010009439.1:21085-32433 GCA_032466535.1 Forpus xanthops | reverse complement strand
CATACTGGCACTGAGCTCCATACTGGTGGATGGCACTGAGCTCCATACTGGCACTGAGCTCCATACTGGTGGATGGCACTGAGCTCCATACTGGCACTGAGCTCCATACTGGTGGATGGCTGTGGCCACCTCCACCGTGAGAGGTAGTCGCTGTTTCCTGCCCGCTTCTCTGGAGTGATGCGTCAGGGTGGGGATTCCTTTCCAAGAGGCCACCAAGTGGTTTTGCAGTTCAGGATTTCCTTTCTATGTGGCTCTTGAGTGGATCTGGGGGATTCCTAATCCTTCTCTCTTTAAGGACGAGCTTTCTCAGCTACAGCAGTAAATTAGAATTGCAACTACCAGTCCCTGTATGTGTCTGATCCCAAAATGTTCCTCAGCATGGGGCTCATTCAGCAGGGGTTTAGAAAAATCCCATCAGCCTGTAATAACCTCCAAGGCGCTTTCTTGCTTTCTTTGTCAAGACATTTTAGCTGCTTGAGTGGTGTTAATACGTCAAAAGCATGTCAGGGCACTTCAATGGCAAGAGCATTCAGGCAGCAGAAAGGGATTTCCTGAACTCTGGGGCTCGTGGGGAGGGTGATGGGGACAGGCAGCAGGATGCAGCCTGGCAATGGGCTGGCGGTTGTCCTGGCTCCCTCCTTGCTGGCAGTTGGTGCCGTGTGTGGCTGTGTGTTCCGTGGGTAGTGCTGAGCTGCCAGCGCTCTGGCCGAGAGCTCTGCCTGCTGCTCCGTGTTCCGCAGCGAGGGAGGCCTGAGCTGTGGCTGCTGCCTTTGCACCGGTGCCGTGGGGGCCCTGCACACCGACTGCACACATCCTGCTCCACAGCACTGAGCATAGACCCACTGAGTGGTTGGGGTTGGAAGGGACCTTAAAGCTCATCCAGTTCACTCCCTGCCACGGGCAGAAACACCTTGCACAGAGCAGGAGACGGCCGTGACCACCAGTGGTCCATGCAGCGGGACAGCAGCAATGCCAGCTCTGCAGCTCAGTGCTCTGACAGCCCCACACCTCTCTGAGTGCCCACCAGAGGCTTGGAAATGCGATGGGCACTGAGGGTAATGAGAGAAAACTGCAGTGTCTTGTGCAGTGGAGAAAACAGGCGAGGGCAGCGCATGGGGCTGCTGTGTGTGTCAGCCTTTGTGCAGAAGATGAGGGTGGTGTAAAGGCCTCCTCCTTCCTCCCCCCATGGACTGCTGGGCTGTGGGCTCTGAATCCACACAGTCCTCCCGTGCTGGAGCTGCCAGTGCAGAGCTGGGGACAGCACAGAGCACCCCCAGAGGGCATTCTCCACTCGAGGGGATGCATTAACTGGTGTAACCTGTTCAGAACCTGTAAATGGACACTGAGTGCTCTGTGCAGGCCAGCTCCTGCTTTTCCCTCTGCTTTCCACGCTGAGGAAGTTGGATGCTGCCTGCTCTTCAGCCCCTTGGCACCATCATGTCTGCTC
Source organism: Forpus xanthops (assembly GCA_032466535.1). Classification (NCBI taxonomy): domain Eukaryota; kingdom Metazoa; phylum Chordata; class Aves; order Psittaciformes; family Psittacidae; genus Forpus; species Forpus xanthops. The sequence goes on along the minus strand of JASSUY010009439.1, from coordinate 30,986 downwards.
GCTTCATGTGCTGCATGCAGCACACGTGGAGTCTCTCCCTCCTTTCCTTCCATGTGCTGGTAAGTCAGGCAGGGATTATATTTCACTTTTCATTAATATATCACACTTGTTGAGTGTGTATGTATTAGCAATAGAAAAAAAAAACAACCCAAAGAACCCTCCAACACCCTGGGAATGAGAGAAGAGGCCTCAGTGTTTCTTCTCCTGCAGCAAGAAACCGTGCGAGAAGCAAACAGCATCTCCTTGGCCTTCCTTCAGGTCTGTGGTCCTTTCAGGTGCTCAGTGACAAATCAGGGCAGATGCTGGTGTGCAGGAGCCTGACTCGTGTGGCTGCAGGGACACGTGTGCTCTGGGGACCTGGGCCCCCAGGTTTCAGGTTTGTTGTCTCTTATCTCTAGTAGTGTGGAAATAAGGCTGGGCTGTTGTCCTTCAGGTGTCATTGAGCCTGCAGATGACCAAGCATCACGCAGGTGGTTTCTGTGCATACTGCTCTGCAGTGCTCACTCTGTGAGGATTCCAGGAGCCTCCTGAGCTTCATCTGTGTAATTATGTGTTGAAAAGAAACCCAAACACCACATCCGCAAAGTCGTGTCTTTCACAGAGAGCTGGGCTGGTTCAGCCTGGAGAAGAGAAGGCTCCTCAAGGAGAGACCTCAGAGCAGCTCCAGTGCCTGAAGGGGCTGCAGGAACCTGGAGAGGGCTTTGGGCAAGGGATGGAGGGACAGGAGAGGGGAATGGCTTTAACTGCCAGAGGGGAGACTGAGCTGAGCTCTGGGGCAGAAGCTGTTCCTTGGAGGGTGCTGAGCGCTGGCACAGGGTGCCCAGAGAAGCTGTGGCTGCCCCATTAGTGGCAGTGCTCAAGGTCAGGTTGGACACAGGGCTTGGAGCACTGTGCTCTATGGAAGTGTCCCTGCCCGTGGCAGAGGTTGGAACTGGATGAGCTTTAATGTCTCTCCCAACTCAGACCGGTCCCTGATCCTATGTGGTGGTCGGGTTGGGGCCCACCTGCGCCTTCTATTACTTTGGACACTGAGCTGAACTGCCAAGAGGGGAGGTGCTGGAGCACATGGTGTTGTGTGGACTTGGCTTGCTCTTCATGTGTCCCAGCTGGGACTCATCTCCTCACGTGTGCTCAGGTGGGTGCTGTGGTTGGGTAACTCATTAGCTGAGATAAGCTGTCCTGTTTGTGACTGACCTGATGGGTGGGCAAGTGAGAGCTTGACCAGTGTGAATGGGAGCACATGGTGCAGCATCAAGACCCCCGTGTGCGGGTGGGTGTGCTCAGCAGCAGGAGTCTGCGGTGCGGGAATCTCAGGCTGTGTGTTGATATGTCATCACCAGCAGAGCTGGAAATGGCATTTTGAGGATTTTCTGTTTGCTGCTTCTGTGCTGTTTCTGAGCAGGGATTATTGACTGGTTTCTGCTTGATCCCTCTGAGGCAGGCACTGCTGCAGCCTTCAGCTCGTCCCCAAACATCATCGCTTCGGTTGGCCTGTCTGAATCCAGGGGCTCTCAGGTGTGACGGCTGCTGTGATACAGGCTGGTCCTGGCAGACTGCAGGAGGAGGAGAGGAGAGGGGTGTCTCTGTGGTTTGTATACTGTGCAAGGTGCACAGCGCTTCTCCTTCTCTCCTTTTCCTCCTTTTATTTCCCTGGAACGCCTCCATGGTCATTCCTCTGTAACGGAAAGGAAGGAAAGCAGGAGGAGCATCACAAAGAGCTGTCTGCACTGCTGTGTCACTGCCAGCATTGATCTCACTGTGCCTCACGCTCAGGCAATCCCCAGACGTTGCCCTTCACCCCAGTGCTGGCTGAGCCCACCACTCGCAGGTACCACTGAGCCCTCGTCCTGCCCCACGCTCCGCACCTGGTTGTGATGGGAGGGCATCTGTTGCTATCTAATTACTGACTCTATGTCCTGATCAGGGCTCTTCAAAACCAGCCCCTGCTGTGCTGTGCACATCTGTTGAATCTTGGGCACATGCAGTGCCAGATGTCCGTGGCGTACACCCTTGCACACACATGTGAATCCTGCTCTGAGCATGTGCTGAGCACCTCTGCCCTGGTGCAACCCCTGCTCTCAGCCCTGCTCCCTGGTGTGGGACAGCCTGGCTGCGCCTGTCACCCACACACAGCTGGACTTAGGTCACAGAAACACAGCCTGGTTTGTGTTCAAGGGACCTCAAAGCTCCTCCAGCTCCAGCCCCTGCCCTGTCCACAGGCAGGGACACCTTCCACTAGAGCAGCTTGCTCCAAGCCCTGTGTCCAAGCTGGCCTTGAACACTGCCAGGGATGGGACAGCCACAGCTTCTGTGGGCACCCTGTGCCAGTGCCTCGCCATGTATCTGAGGTGCCTGCCCATGATTTTCCAAAGGTCTTTCAGTGTTGTGAGGCAGATGCTGATGAGCAAAGAGGCAGAAGGAAGGAGTGGAAGTGTTGCAGGCTGAACTGTGCATGTTTCTGGTGTATGAAGGGCATCAGTGGGACCAGTTACTGGTCCAAATTGGTTTGCTTTGGGGCACTTTCAGAGTCCCAGAGAGAGCAGAGTCTGAGCTTCTCCATCCCTTTTTCTGTCTTAATGCAATCAGCCATGCTGATGAGGATGAGGAGCTGTGATGAATCCAACTGAAGTATGCAGTACCAGAACTCCTAGAGGATTCCCCATCAGGTCTGGTGTGCCACCTTGAAATGGAAGGGATCTGAGCACGTGCAAATGAGAGGCTTTAGAGGCAGGACATGATACCAGGCTTGTGGTGAGGTTGCACCAGTAACAGGGAGAAGCGTGTTAGTGGGGGTCTTGGGTCAGTCCTGGCGGATCTCTTCAGGGGGTGGAGGCATTTCTCTGAGACCTCGGAAGGGGGTGGATGGATGGATGGATGTACAGATGGATGGACATCCCTGGCAGTGTTCAAGGCCAGGTTGGACGAGGCTTGTGGAAGGTGTCCCTGCCCGTGGCAGGGGGTTGGAGCTGGGTGAGCTTTAAGGTCCAGTCCAAACCAGTGTGGGGTTCTAGGATTTCTCTTCCTGCTGCTGTTGTTTCCCTGTGTGCCTTTGCAAAGCCGAGGAGGAAGGACATGGTCACATGCGTTGGCTCAGTGTTCCATGACCATGGCTGTGGCAGCGGCAGGGGCTGGGCAATGTCCCTGCTGTCCTGTGTGTGCGGGTGGCAGACGCTGATGGTTCATGTGGGCAGCAGAGTGCCCGGAGCCCCTCCAGCGCCCCGGGTGCCCTTGGGACAGGCCTTTGGCTCCTGTCCTGCGTGGTTGGGGTACTGCGGGAGGGAGGATCTCGGCCCCTGATCCAGAGGAATCTGTAGTGGTTGTTGCTGGGTGCAGGGGTGCGTGCACAGGGCAGCGTGGGCTGACCACGGGCTGCAGGAGGAACCACAGCAGTCGCCTTTCAGCTCGTGCCATCTGGGTCAGGGCTGCTCGCATCCCGCATCCCTAATCTGCTGCTGGGTACCAGGTCCTGAAGCTCTGCTGAGGCTGAAAGCCCTCATTAACATTTTGGGAATACGTTCATTCCCTTCCTTTCCTTTTCCAACCTGCAGCTTTGATTGGCACTATTTTTTACAATAAATGCTTAATTAAAGGCATAATGACTGCCTAATGATTGTATTAAAGGCAAGATGATTATAAAAATCAGCTCAGCAGCTGGAGGCTGCAGGGCTGGAATAGCTTGGGGCAGGAGTTGGGGTGGTGGAGGATGTGCTCACTGTGGATTATGCACAGCACCTCTGTACCCCGAGCCCACAGCCCCTCGTTCCACACGCTGTAGGACCTGCTGCAGGAATACCTTCCGCCTGAAGGGACTGGAGCCTGAGCCAGCGGGAGGTGGGGAGAGGCAGATGTGCTCTTGTTGCCTGCTACAGGGGTGGCTGCAGATGCGGAGCAGAGCTGTGGCACGGAGGAAGATAAGTGTGCTCCTGCGCTGCTGCAGCCGCAGCTCTCTGTGCTCCAAGCCCCACTGCCTGCAGAGCTGGGGTCAGGATGAGTCCCTGTGCGCTGGTCCAGCACGAGGAGCCTGAAGCTCTGGGTAAGGCCATGGCTGAGCACGTGGCTCCTTGGGCACAGGACCCTGTCTGCAGCCAGGATGAGCCGTGGCAGGTCAGAGCCGGGTTGCTGAGGGCAGACCCTGCTCCATGCAGCCTCTGCTCCTGTGCTGGTGTCACACACGATGGGTGCATGGCCACACCAGGTCCTTCCCTGCCCAGTCACTCCCTGCACGCACAGACCTTGCTCCTGTGGCATGAGACGTGGCAGTGGGGCACACAGGCCATCCTTGTGGCGTGTCCTGGTAGCACTGATGGGCAGTGTGGAGCAGGGGGTGACAAACCCTCGCAGAGTGTGTTCTGTTGGAGCATGTGTTGTGCTGCAGGCGGGTGCAGGCCAAGCGTGGTGTGTTCTGCTCTCATCGCTGCCATACGGGCTCCTGCCCTTCCCTTCTCGTGGCTCTTGGGTGGATCCCATCTGCTCCTGGAGACTTTTCATGTCCCCAGGCCTTGAGCTTAATTGCTTTTACCTGCCTGCGTCTGAAGGTGCCAGGCAGGCTCCAGTGTCACCGGTGGCAGATGGTGCAGGCAGGGGTGGCCTGAGCTCCCTCTGCAGTGCCAGCTCCCTCCTTGTGCCCTTTCCTCAGGCCATGTCCCCGTTCATCCGCAGTGATCTCATTCACTATGCTATGTCTGCTGTGTCCAAGTCCTGCACCACCTCAGACCTCCTGGACCTAGCTGTGCCCCTGTTCCTCTGCAGGAGCTGGAGCCCCAAGCCTACGCTGATAGGGAAGGGGCAGCTTAGGAAGTGCCCCTCAGCCCGGGCTGTGGGCCCAGGGAGCCTGCGTGCAAAGGCCGGAGTGTGGGTTTGAACAGCAGCATTCCCTGTCCTCATCCCCTCATCCCCATCCATCAAACCAGCAGTTCCATGGGATCATTGGGGCTGCAGTTTGAGCAAAGCTGCGTGTTGTTGGACATTTGATACGCTACACCGAGGCTTTCTGTGCCCAGGGCTAGCAGCATCTCAGAGCTTGCTCTGGTGGGATGATCATTTCCAATGCTTAAATTCTTAGTGAGACAATTCAGAAGCGGATTTCGGGTCTCTTACATGTGGTCTGAGTTTTCTCTTACTTGCTGTCGTAGCCCATGCTGTGATTCAAGGAAAAAGAAGTTCAAAGGGCAGGAACTCTCCAGTCTTTATTAATTTATCTTCTTTATTTGAGAGAGAAGCATTGTTCTGATGCAAGAGGAAACTTGCAGAGGCTGCAGCGCTCCTTTAGTTGGTCATTTCCACGGACAGGTTGTCGGTCAAGATCTCTACCAGCCCCCAAGTTTAATGTCTCTGGTCATAGAGCACTTGCAAACTCAGCCGAGGCAAATGAAGGACCGGAGAGCCCCCAGCTTCCACCGCTCCGCACAGAGAGCTGCTGGGTTGGTGGCAGATGTCTGAAGGCTCTGAGCTAACACTGTGTGCGGGTTCTTTCTGAGTAATTTGTTATAACGAACACGTCACCTTGGGTGAGAGAAGTCCACTTCCTCTGCTTTGAGACTTTTCATGCCCATGAAGTAGTATAGGTAGGGGAGGGAGCTGTGGTTGGAGAGCAGTCACGTGGACCCTGTTTGGATGGGAATGGCTGCAGGCTGTCGTAGGAAGCGCCATGCACACTTACGTCCTGGTGTAACTGCATTGGAGCTGCTCGGTTGTTGGTGAGGTGCTCTGAGCACCAGGGCTGGACTCCTTGGGTGGAGGTGCTGAGGAAGAGTCTGGCTGCAGAGAGCTTGTTGGGTCCGGGTGAGACCGTTGGGGTGAGAGCTTCCAAGGCAGGTTGCACTTCTACAGCAGGAGCTATTGTGGAGTGCTTTGGTAGGGAGAATTGCACACATGCAAAGGGCTGGGAGAGGATCCAGCTTCAGGATGTGTGTAGAACCTCCCACTGGAGAGCAAAATGGTTTCCTGGATGCATCAGAATCCCACCGGCGTGTGCTGTGCTCCTGAGCAGTGGGGGGATGGCTCACCGTGCATGGCTCTGTGCTGGGTTTGAGGTCAAAGCACGTGTGTTCAGTGCTGGATGTGTCTGTGGAGTGGCAGGGGCCTAATCCAGGCCTGGCTGACAGCAGGACTGTTTCATGTTGCATGCAGGCTCTGGCTTCTCCTCCATTGTCAATAGAGGAGCCAGTGGTGTTTGATGATGGTGTCATTAGTAAAGGTGTCCGAAGGTTCATTCAGGTGTAAGCAGGATGTTTCAATGAAGGTCATGAGGCTGATGGACAAACCGCTTTTCAAGTCCATCTGGGGGCCCCATGTGAATCTTTCCTGTCTTCCCTGATACCTTTAACTGCTGAGTTGTCTCTCCTTTCGTTTTTCATTAATAAGCCCAAGTGAGATGTGTCGTCGTGCTGACAGGACCCTGCACCATCTGCCAGATGCAAGCTACACACTGGCTTTATTAATGTAATGGGGCATTTAAAAATCCACTTTGATAATTGCACTTCAGTTTTGTAACAGATCCAGCAGCAGAGTGAAGAGTGGGGCTCTTGTGGCACACCCCGGGGGCACTGACTCTATAAGTGCCTTGGGTTTTGGAGCTTCACCCCCCAGGGATATGGGGGCTTCATCAGATTGGAGAGGCCCCCAGCTGTGGGGGTCAGGAAGGCTGTAGCCTCATCGTGCTGCTACTAGAGACTGCACCTTCCCAGCTCTGACATCCTGAGACCTGCATGCAACTGCTGGGCTGCTTCTGGGCTGAGGATAGTGCTGACGGTGGCTCACAGTCCTGGGATTTGGGCATCAAGAGTGTGACTGTGTGCTGGAGAACATCGCCTGTGTGTGGTGTGTGAATACAAGACTTGGGCAGTGTGCTCGGATGTTGAGATGGGCTGGGGGTTTGCAGAAGGATTGGAAGCTGTGTGAAGCTTTAAGTTGCTTGGCTTACTTCCAGTTTAGATATGGCTCAGTACAGACATAACAAATTGAATGGGAAGGAGGAGAAACTTGTCCTGCTGTGGAAAAACAATAATAGGAAGGAAGTGGGAGCCTGATGAGCTCTGGAGCTGAGTGAAGGTCACAGAGTGATGCTGCTGCTCAGATGAGGGACCTGACCAAAAAATGGGTCAGTTGCTGATTTCTCCGAGCTCAGCAGCAGTGATTTAGAGCTGACATTGGGCAGAACTTGCTGCCGCAGGTTCTGGCACCGTCTCTCTTTCTGGATCCCCAGTGCAGCGCTGGCTCAGAGGTGAAAAACGTGAAGGTGAAGAGCATGGTTGAGAGGCCACATCATCTCCATGTTGGCCTCCCAAACATCTGCATGCTCTGTACAATACCCAGGTTACAGGAGCGATTGTCCAGGACATGGACTTGCACAGGTTGAGGCAGCGTTCGCTTGTTTGCTGCTACACAGCCAAGAAACTTGTGTACTCTGTTCCTCTGGACTTGACCTTGTGTTGTAGGTGTGTGTTGGTGGTGTTTCCAGGTGTACCTCCAGTCCTGTAGTGCGGTCAAGGGACCTATGTTTTGCTGTTTTTCTTTCTGGACTTTGTCTTTGCTTGTACCAGGTCTTCCTGGCTCTGCTGGGGTAGGATTGATTGGAACAGGATCTTAGCAATGCAGGCAAGTTGATGGCTTCAGCCACACTTGGCAGCTGCGTATTGGAACTGCAGGTGGTCCTGTGTGCTGGGATTTAGGAAGTCCTGTGCCATATGGAAAGCAATAGTGCTGATAGCAAGAGGGTCCCAGATGATCATCGTCATGGGTTACCGAGCACTGCAGATATGCCAGTTAGCATCCCAGACTGGTTTGGGTTGGAAGGACTCTTAAAGCTCCTCCATCTCCAGCCCCTACCATGGGCATGGGCACCTTCCATAGAGCACAGTGCTCCAGGCCCTGTGTCCAACCTGAATTGAGCACTGCCACTAATGGGGCAGCCACAGCTTCTGTGGGCACCCTGTGCCAGCGCTCAGCACCCTCCCAGGGAACAGCTTCTGCCCCAGAGCTCAGCTCAGTCTCCCCTCTGGCAGTTAAAGCCATTCCCTTGTCTGTCCCTCCATCCTTTGGCCAAAGCCCCTCTCCAGGTTTCTTGTAGCCCCTTCAGGCACTGGAAGGAGACTTGTAGTCATGTATTTGGTTTGAGAGAAACACAGACTCTGTCCGCCGTTCTCCTCCCTGCTGAGGGCAGCTTTCATGGTCAGGGTGGCTTTGGGATGTCCTTTCCACCAGAGTGGCCAGGGAAGGTCCCTGAATCCTGGCTCTGATGCCCTTGCTGGTGTCAGTGCACATCTCTGCTGCTGTTGCATGATGTGATCTGCAGGGTTTGGGTGAGCCTCATCATAAGGTTTGGCAGTCTCTGGGCTCAGATTCTATTTCTGTTCCCAAATGACTCCCTGATAGTCATCTCATAGGGAAACCAGGAAGAATGGATTTGTCCCTTCTTTGTAGCTCAGGACATAAGATGGGAATTCTGATGTTTTTCTGCCCCTCAGGAGCTGAAATGAAATGAGCCTGTTATTTAGGAATTTGGCCATGATGGCTCCTGAGGACACAGCAAGCCCCACACATGGCAGTGGTGAGGTCAGGGTGAGGCCTGAGGAGGTGATGGGGACTGCAGGTGTCTGGAATTAATGGGAATGTGTCACAGTGCCCAGGTCAGTGAAGGAAAGGGCACGTCTGAGCAGTGCCAGAGGTGCCTGCAGAGAGCTGGGATGAGTAGTTTTGTGCTGGAGCATCACAGGGGTCACAGGCAGCACCAGGGCTGCCCCCAGTCACTGATGGCGTTGCTTTGCTGGGAGTGCTGGAGGGAGCGCTCGGCACTGCCCAGGAGTCGGGATTTGGGGACATTGTTAGAGCAGGAGGGAAGCCTGGGCTTGGGAGGTGAGCTTGAGGGTCCTCAGCAGAGTTCACTGTGGGAGTGCGAAGGGGAGATGAGCAGAGATTCCAGGAAGCCTGTCAGAAATGGAATTGAGGGGTTCCGCTCTGGGAAGAAGGGCCCACAGAGGTTTCCTTGGTACATTCCAGGCTGTTGTTTCTCTTCACGCATTCACTTGTGACTCCAGTTCAGATTCTGCTGTGCTTGGGACGTCTGCACACAACAGGAGCTATGCTGGTGTCATCAGGGTCCTTTCACCTTCTCATGAGGCGCCTCTCAGCGCTGGGCTGAGACAGGGCAGGACAGGGCTCACACGTGCTTGGCTGAGGAATAGCTTGTCCATTTGATTTCAGTATCCTGGAGTAGGTAATGGAGATGGATGCAGTAAGTTATGAACTTCCGACTCTGCGTCATTAGCTCTGGGGTGACGCAGGAGCTGCCCAGTGTTTAGGATTCAGGCAGCAGCTCTGCTGTGCGCCCTTTCTGATGTCTTCCTCTGGGAGCAGAGGTGGTCAATGGATGGGTGTGTTGGAGAAAACCTCTGGGGCACCACTGCTGTAAGTGCAGGGAGAGTCCCAGGGTGGGCTCAGGTCTCCTTTACACTGTGTGCCAGAAGACCTTCGCGCATGGCTCAGGTGATCCCACACGTAGCCCTTGGGAGGATCCTTTCCAGGCAACACGGATGGATCCAAGTCTTCCAACTCTCATGTCTCCTTGTAGTAATGGCTTTAGGTAGGGGAAACAGCCAAAATGTTTCTTACAAGGTACCCCTGACTGAAAAGGCCGAAGTGGTCTGTGGGCAGCCCAGGTCCATGCTGAGTCTGTGCAGATGGAGATGGATGGATGGTGCAGATGGAGGTGGATGGATGGTGCAGATGGAGGTGAATGGATGGTGCAGATGGAGGTGAACGGGTGGTGCAGATGGAGGTGGATGGATGGTGCAGATGGAGGTGGATGGGTGGTGCAGATGGAGGTGGATGGGTGGTGCAGATGGAGGTGTATGGATGGTGCAGATGGAGGTGTATGGATGGTGCAGATGGAGGTGGATGGGTG
>JASSUY010009439.1:5378-20985 GCA_032466535.1 Forpus xanthops | reverse complement strand
AGATGGAGGTGGATGGATGGTGCAGATGGAGGTGGATGGATGGTGCAGATGGAGGTGGATGGGTGGTGCAGATGGAAATGGATGGATGGTGCAGATGGAGGTGGATGGGTGGTGCAGATGGAAATGGATGGGTGGTGCAGATGGAGGTGGATGAATGGTGCAGGTGGAAATGGATGGGTGGTGCAGCTTCTCAAGGAAGATCTGGAATGGGAGTACTCTGCAGGCTCTGCTGCACTCCAGGCATGGTGCCATCATCAGGACTCACCACAGAGAAGCTGGGAGAACGAATATGGTGGGGCAACCTTTGATGCTGAAGAGAGATCCTGTGTTCCTGAGAGCAAGATGGGACTGTGGCTCATGAGAAGGCACTGTGGGAACTGGGCCAGTGGCTGCTGCATCCTCAGGGGTCCCTGTGCTAACAGAGCAGGAGAGGGAAGTTGTCTGTGTGGCAGAACGGAGGAGGAAGATCCTGCTTGAGCAGTGAAAGAGCCAAGGTTTGGCCTGAGCCCAGCCCATGAATAAATGAGCAGTTTGAGTGCTGGGAGTGGCAGTTCTGATAGGGAGGAAATAGGAACAAATCAAAGCGGGGCAAGCCTGTACCTGGGGGACTGTGTAAGAAGGCAACTTCTAGGATTACTGTGGAAAGGAGCATCCGTCCTTGTGCAGGGACTGTAGAAGGGGAAACCCGCAGCCGCCAGCAGCTCTTTCTTTCCTTTTTCCTTTCTCATGTTTTCATTTCTTTTGGCCTCAGAACCTGTGAAGGAGACTGAGAGCTTTGTGAGGAACAGAGGGGGGATAGCAATCACCTAAAGGGTTGTGCAGTCCCAGCCGCCCCGGATGCTGTTAGCCCTTGTGAAGGGCTATCTGGAGTTCTGGCAGGCTGAACGCCTGCTTTGTGCTGTGCAACAAAGGGGCAGGACTAGATCCTGGAACTGCAGGTTATAGAGTCAAACTGTAGGAGCTGCAAAGCAAGTATGGGGTGCAGAGAGGTGGTCTTGAAGAGCTGATGCTGCTAAGGTGGATCTGTGTGTAGGCTTTAAGGGTTAAATGCGGCTGAAATGACTAGAAGGAACACAAAGGAAAACAGTGTTCGGTCAGGACAACTGCCTTGTCATCTGCAGCTGGCTGGGGTCCATGAGCATCACCTCAGTAGGGAATTTTCCACAAGACCTGAATGATGCTATGGTGGATTCTCCAAAGGAGAAGTTTGCAGGTCCAGTGGAGCGTGCAGGAAGCAGCATGGAGTGATGTGGAAGACATGGTTCTGATGAGGGAGAGCTGTGACTGAAGTGGGGAAAGAAGGGGCATGTCCATGGCAGCCCAGCTGGGGAGGGTGGATCTGTGCCTCACAGGGGAAGGAAAGGAATGTCTGCGTTTGGTGCGTGAGTGGGGAGGAATGTGGTGGAGTGAGTGAGGGAATCCTCAGGAGAAATCCCGCGGGATTTCAGCAGCTTCTGGGGGCTTTTCCCCCAGGGCCCTGCAGGAGGAGGCCAAGGGGTCCTTCAGGCAAACCCACCCTAGAATGTGGTCACTTGGCTGCTCTGAGGCCATGGAGCACACAGCAGCACAGCAGGGAGGTGGCATCGGGACCTGCCTGCGGTCCAGAGTGCACTCTGTGACTCCCTTCAGTAGGGGACTCTACCCGGAGCTTGTCTTGTTTGTTAATGCCTTCAAGGCATATTTAAGCGCCTTGGCTGTGCATCCCAACGTGAGTCAGTATTTGCCTCATTACCATGTTTACAGCTGTTCATATTACCAGTGACCTTCAGAGCTGGTGGTTCCGTGAGCCTCCAGCTTGCACTGTTGATTTGTAGGCCTCAGCAGACCATTTGTTTCTCTCCTCGTGTCAGTGCCAGCTTTTTCTTGGCCGCTGTGGATGTGCTGTGTAAGGCCCCCATGGAGGAGCAGGGCTGTTCCAGGGGAGCTGGGTGCATGGGGCGTTCTGAGCCTGGAGCTGAAGAAGAGTGTAACTGTGCAGAAGAAGATCACAGAACCATCACAGGATCGTAGAATGCTTTGTGTTGAAGGGACCTTAAAGCTCTTCCCGTTGCACCCCCTGCCACAGACACCTTCCACTTCGCAGCTTGCTCCAAGCCCCGTCCAGCCTGGCCTTGGACTCTTGTGCAGTGCCTGGTCAGGAGAGACGGCTGCAAGGCAGCATCCGTGTGCCAAGTCAGGCCCTGCTGAAGTCCTGCTGAATCCAAGCTGCTGCTTTGAGCGTGGTCCCATCAGTTTGGCAGACATGAACTGCTGTAGCCTCAGAGCTCCTTGGTACCCATCTGCTCATCTCCATGCCAGCCCGAAGCTCAGGCTCTTTGTACCCCGTTTCTGATGAAGTGTGTGTTTGTACAGCAAGAAGGGTTTGCATGAGCTGACTGGGCTGGGATACCCCCCTTCACCTCAGCCTTCCCCGGCAAGAGCAAGTTTCAGCAATCCCAGGTCCCTGAGACAGACACTGAAGCAGGGGAGGTTCAGGTTAGATATAGGGCAGCTCTTCCCTGTGAGGGTGCTGAGGCACTGGAGCAGGTTGGCCAAAGAAGTGGTGGATGCCCCATCACTGGTGGTGTTCAGGGCCGGGTTGGACAGAGCCTTGGGTGACATGGTCTCGTGTGAGGCGTCCCTGCCCATGGCAGGGGTTGGAACTGGATGATCTTAAGGTCCTTTCCAACCCTAACTGTTCTATGATTCTATAGGCTGTGGCAAGGTAGACATACCTCAGTGGGGGAGGATCAGTTTAGGGAGCATTCAAACTGGACATATGTGAGTCCATGGGCCTGATGAGATGTACCACTGAATGCTGAAGGAGCTGGCTGATGGCTTTGCCAGGCCACTCTCCATCATCTCTGAGAGGCCATGGTGGTCAGGAGAGGTTCCTGATGAGTGGAAGAAAGCAAATGTTGCTCCTGATTTCAGGAAGAGCAAGGCTGAGGTGTGGGGAACTCCAGGCTGGTCAGTCTCACCTTGATCCCTGGGGAGGTGATGGAGCAGCTAACCCTGGAAGCATTTTCTAATGACACAAAGGGCAGGATGGTGGCAGGGAGTAGCCAGCCTGGATTTGTGAAGGGGAAGTCCTGCTTAGCTAAGCTGATAGCCTTCTCCAGTGAGGTGGCTGCCCGTTGGATGAGGGGAGAGCCATGGGTGCTGCTCGTCTTGAGCAAGGGTTTTATATTGTCCCATGTAACATCCTTAGAGACAAGACAGTGAAATATGGACAACTTCAAATGCTTCCTTTCATTAGAAGAGCCTTGGTTTGCTGTTACTTTAAAGTATGTGTTGAGGTTGATGGCAGACAGGCTGAAACCTCGGTCCTTCCAACCCTCAAAAGCAGTAAATCTTGAGAAGGAGCCCTGTGTGACCAAGAACCAAGCACAGCAGGCAAGAACAGAAGGCTCTGGAGACCTGGATGAGCTCTGCTCCACGAAGGGCTGCTTTGGAAGCTGGAAATACAAAGTACTAGAAAAGAGAAATATTCCACTGGGAAGTGTTAGGGGAGATTCTAAAGCCTGGATGAGAGCAGTGGGAAATAAGGTACGGGATTTGGGTCTGTTCCAAGCTGTGACTACATCATAACCTTTGGAGAGCAGGAGCATTTGCATCTCAAAAAAGATCTAGAGAAGAGCCTGAAATGAGTCTCTTGTTTGGCTTGTAAATCAGGCTGCCTTGTTTGTTTGCTTTTCCCTTGCTTCCGATAGGACTAATGCCTCCATACAGGCAATCATGAAGTTCCTGTTCTCTGGGAATTCGCTGTGTCTGGCATTGAGCAGTGCTTAATCTGTTAGTAACTCTGACGTTTAGATTTAGCTGGGAATGACACATGGGCACTGTGGCGATGGGCGCAGGGGTAAGTCCAGTAGTGTGCTGTCTGTGGAGGGCTGGGAGGGAGCTGGACTGGGAAGGTGCTGTACATGGAAGTATGGATGTGCCTGTGCCTTCTGCCAGTCAGGCTATGTAATGCCACCGTCATTCCACCCAGTACCAGGAATCCCAGCCTGGCAGTGGGGCCATGCTCCGTGTCTGGGGTGAGGTGTGCTGCTCTGTCCCTGAGCTGAAAGTCCCCTAAATCTGCCAACGGGGACTTAAGCCTTACGTTGTATTCGCACTGCTGGCACTTCCCAGGGAGGACAGATTGCCCTGCCAGCCCTGCCAGGGCAGGAGCCGAGCAGCCTCAGGGACACCTCGAGGGACGTACCGAGAGCCCACGGACCCCTGCGCACCCTGTGCTGCTGATGTCTTGGGTCAGAACATGAAAAGAGGAAAGACACCATTTCCCTCAGAGCTTTCCTGTTGGAAGACAGCGCTGCACTAATGAGGAGAGCTGATTGCACGGGGGGTTGTGTAGGATTACCAGCTGGAGTCCAGAGCCGTGCAGCTGACACGCATGGAGCCCAATGTGGAAAGGACTCCGGGAGAGCAGGGGAAGGATGCAGGGGACGGGCAGCAGAGACATCCAGAGAGCTGTGGCAGCCTCCACGGACCCTCGTGGCATTCAGGACAGATGCCTCAGCGTGTTTCAGCTGTAGGTGGCCATGTCCACATGGGGAGGTGGTCTCAGAGGACACCTTCTGGGGAGTGGGGCTCATCCCTCCAAACCTGGCATCTATCTCCATGTTCTGAGGAGGGCCCAGCCCGTTGTGAGGTGGTGGGTACAAAGTAAGGGGTGGAGGGATACAGGGAATTGTGCCGAATGCTTGTACTGTGGTGAAGATGAGCAGCAGCTGCTCTGATGCCACACACACAGCCAGAGGGTACCTGCATGGCTTGAGGCGCAAATCTCATGGTTACCAAAGAGTTTACCTCGAGAGCTGATGAAGACCAAAGTGTGGTCGCTGGGGATCGTGTCGTACCAGTGGTCTCTGCTTGGTGGTTTCTTGCATCTAGAGCTGAACAGCACTGAGCAGCTGTGCTCCTGCCACACTACAGTGCAGCTTTAGGAGAACCAGACCATAAGGTTTCCCTGGGCTCGCTGGTTGCCTCACGACTGTCAGCCCATTGCCAAAGGGCCTTTTTGGTAATTGGCCACAGGAGGTTCCTCATCTTCTGTGGGCCCTGCTGGATGGTTGGGGGAAGCTCCAAGCTCGCTGCCCTTGTGCTGGGCCAGGTCCCAAGGCTTGTGTGTGAGCCTGCAGCCTGTGGCAGGAGCAGCTCGTGCTGTCACCGCCACATCCGCTCCAGAGCATTTCTGATGGCAGGCAAGCTTAACTTACGGTTACAAAGTTGGAGGAACAGCCCTAGGAAAAAAGCACAAGGTAGATGGTTCAAGGTTAAACTTGACCCAGCGTCAGCCTTTCCTTCTCCTGTTGCCCAGGGGTTGCTGAGGAGCTGAAGGACCCAGTGTGTGTGTCCCTTCTCTTTTGTGGGGTCTTATAATGGCTCCCAAGGTTTCAAAGCAAGTCCCAAGGGCACCCACGTCTCTGTGCTCGTCAGGGGGATCTTTTGATGTGCTAGGCTTGTTTTTAAGAGCTTGTGATGCAGCTAACGCTGAGGGAATGCCTGTGATAGCTGAGAGCAGGATCCTGGGATGCTGACTGCCGATTTCTGTCTGGATGTCAAACAAACTGCTGTCCTGGATGCCATAACGTAATGTTTTCTGAAGGATGTATCGAGAGCTTATCACTTTGGGGTGATATGCAGCACTTTCTCTTGATCTTTGTAGACTTCATCTAACACAGGAATTCAGAGTCTGTTCCAGAAACCACTGAGTTACAAAGGGTTAGGGACGTGTTGTGAGCTGCATTAACCTGAGAACATGTAACTGCTTCTCTCCACTTCCTTGGATCAGGATGCTGCGCTTTGTTAGCCTTGCAAATGCTTGAATTCAAGTGGGAAGTGCACATCAGCCATTCCCTGGATAAAACGGTAATATCTGGGCACCCTGGGTGTGAGCTATAAATGGGGAACTTCCAGAAGGATCAGTAACAGTTCTCATGTCCCTCTTCCTCTCTTGCACCGTTGTGTTGTTCTGCTCTGGCAGTGACAGTCTTTTTCTCTGTTGCTGTAGGAAATGGAATGATCACATCTGATGCATTTTATGTATCCCAAACCAATCCAGATCTTTCTTGCAGGGCTGCTGGCATAAGGAGTGGGGAATTGGGGCAATCCCAGGCACAGCTCCAGGTTGGGCAGAGAAGAGATTCAGAGCAGCCCTGAGAAGGACTTGGGGGTGTTGGTCGATGACAAACTGAGCATGAGCCGGCTGCAGTGTGCTCTTATAGCCCAGAAAGCCAACCGTATCCTGGGCTGCATCAAAAGCAGTGTGACCAACAGGTCGAGGGAGGTGATCCTGCCCCTCTACTCTGCTCTGTGGGACCTCACTTGGAGTATTGTGTGCAGTTCTGGTGTCCTCAACATAGAGAGGACATGGAACTGTTGGAACAAGTGCAGAGGAGGGCACGAGGATGATCAGGGACTGGAGCACCTCCTGTATGGAGATAGGATGAGAGAGTTGGGGCTGTTCATCCTGGAGAAGAGAAGGCTGCGTGGAGACCTCATAGCAGCCTTCAGTATCTGAAGGGGGCCTGTGGGGATGCTGGGGAGGGACTCTTCGTTAGGGAGTGTAGTGAGAGGACAGTGGGTAACGGGTTCAAACTGAAACAGGGGAAGTTTAGATTGGATCTGAAGAAGAAGTTCTTTACTGTGAGGGTGGTGAGGCACTGCAATGTGTTGCCCAGGGAAGTTGTGAATGCTCCATTGGTGGTGGTGTTCAAGGCCGGGTTGGACATAGCCTTGGGTGTCATGGTTTAGTGGGAGGTGTCCCTGCCCATAGCAGGGGGGTTGGAACTGGATGATCTTAATGTCCTTTCCAATGCTAACTGTTCTGTTCCGTGATTCTATGAATCCAGTTGCAGGGAGCTGGGAGATGGCAGCTGACATCAAGCTGGTTTTCCCAACAAGCCTCAGGCTGTTTTGTAACCAGAGCCTGTGCTGGGGGCCCTGGGTCTTTCTGTGGATGCAATAGGCAGTGTTGGTTTCTCTGTAGCTCCTCAGCAGTTTCTCCTGGCTCCCTGATGCTGTCCTCTCCAGCAGCAGTTGGTGAGGAACTCAAGCTGATGGTCCCTGGTTTAATGAGGATGCTCCTGATGCGGTTCCCAGTTAAAATCTCCTTGACTCTGAATTCATTTAATCTTCAGGGCACATTTCAAGACTTCCTTTGTGTCTCTCTAAGCTTTGAGTGTCTAAAACCAAGGCTTAATGAGTTGGGAGAGTTTTGCTGTGGCAGGGAAGTGCCTTCCTGTTTGCTTTGTCATCTGGAGTGAAATAGCTCTTGGATTCAGCTCAGGCCAGCCAGGACTCCCTATTCTCAGTGACTTGTGTTGTTGCCTTGGCCAGTTTCTTTCTCTCCTGGCCCCGTTTTGCTCATGGGGCTGATTTTTCTGTTGCTCTGAGGGTCTCAGCAGTTACAGTCAGTAGCAAGTTTCCAGGAACTGGTGTTACCAAAGCTTATGCTATGTCTGGGTCCCTGTTAATAACCCTTCATACAAAGAAGGATGCGGCCAACTCACTGTTTCTTTTTCACAGCACGTGTCTGCATGAAGGCCATTGACTACACTGTCTCTTTTCCGGACATGTGTGAGGGAAGCTTTTAAAGGTGCTTCTTGAGGTGCTTTCCTCCTCCAGAGCACGGCTGACCCCAGGCAAAGGTTCCATGCTCTGCTCTTCATGTTTCCACTGCATTAACACTGTACAGTGGTCATTCTAGCATTCCCCTTCCCTGGGAGCCTGCTCGTTCTCACGTGCCTGTTTCTTTCTCCCCGCAGTGCTGAGCATTGGCGAAGGTGGCTTTTGGGAAGGAACCGTGAAGGGCAGGACTGGCTGGTTCCCGGCAGAATGTGTTGAGGAGGTGCAGATGCGACAGTATGATTCCCGGCAAGGTAAGCTGCTCCAGCACCAGTCTCATCA
Organism: Forpus xanthops; assembly: GCA_032466535.1. Classification (NCBI taxonomy): domain Eukaryota; kingdom Metazoa; phylum Chordata; class Aves; order Psittaciformes; family Psittacidae; genus Forpus; species Forpus xanthops. Next base: position 13,089 of record JASSUY010009439.1, on the reverse strand, counting down.
GCACTGGGAGCCCTGGAAACACACAGCTGTTGATTCTAAATTGCAAGCAGTCTCTGAGTTGGCCCTTTCTTTGTGATGGCTGCAGCTGAAGAATTGTATCTCCAGGCGTTAGTTGCTGTTACTGGGTGTATTAGCGTCTAGCAGCGGACATGCTGATCCATGGTAAGTGTGTGGTGCTGTTGTGAGACGAGCACTCAGTACCCCTTTGGTGGAGATCACTGCAACGGCTGGTCTTATGGAGGTGATGGTGAGTGGTGGAGCAAGAGAGTGTGACTTGATCTAAACCCTCAACCCTGCATTAAGTTTTGGGGGACTTCCAAAGGAAACACTGATTTGCACGTGTTTGTTCTAGCCTAACAGAAGCATTAAAAGTAGCTGTAACTCAGCCCCAGCCCTCCTAACACTCCATCTCCAGCCTCCACCCAACAGGAATCTGCTGTTCCTTGAGGACAGCAGTGTCAGGAGGAGCTGCACTTTGCATGTGCCAGAGTGGTGCTCTTGGACGTCACCACGACTGAATGGGTCTCCTGCTGTTGTAGGGCATATCCCACAGCTTGCCCCTTATCACTGGGAGTTGCTGGGCAGCATTCCTCCCCCAGCCTGAAGATGGAGTGGGAAATGCTTCCAGCAAGCCTGAACATGTCCTGGTGTAAAGCAGCTGAGGAGAACATCTGCATTATTGTTTTTTTCAATGTATTACTTGGAAGATAAGTGGCCTTGATTTGACACATTCACTGCAGTTCACTTTGCATACTAAATGAGCTTTAAAATTCACACAGCTGGATTCTGGTGACAGTTGAGCCTCGATTGTGAAGTTGAAATGAAGTTGTAGAAAAAGCCCTCTGTAAAATACAGTTCTGGTTTGCACGCCACTGGTTTTAATTTGCTTCTGGAATCCTGAGCCCACTTGCAAAGTCGTTGCTTTAATGCCAGTCCTGGAAAGTTGTAAATGCGTGCAACCTTGGGCATCTCCTTTACCAGGATGACTGGATTCCATACATGAGCGACTAACCACGTGTATGCTGTGATGGGTATGTGGCAGGTTGAGTGTGCTCTGGGACACTTGCACGTCGGTCCCTGTGGATAGTGTCAGGTGCCTGTGGGGCCTGATCTTGTGGCCATGGAGGGTGTCGTGGGAGCAGGACTCCAGCAGCAACACCTCGAACCTGCACCCAGCAAAGCTTTTCTTCTCTCTCCCCCCTCCTTCACCCCCCAGTTTGTGCAGTTGCTGGCTCTCCATCTGCAGTTCCAGCTCATGTTCCCAGTGCTCATTCTCATTCTTCCTTCAGATTAGCTCTGTATGTGCCTCATCTCTTTGTGCTGGGCACTGCAGCTTTTGCCCTCTCTCCTGCATTCAGTTGTTCAGCCGGGCCCATCAGAGGTGGAGCAGAAGTGCTCCTGTTGTGCTGATGGGACAATTGGTCAGGATATTCGTTCTTTTTCAGGGGTGATTAGGGCTGATGACTTGGGAATACCACTGAGAAGGTTCCACCTTCCCTTTTGTGCTGCTTTGGAGCAGTGCTCTGGACCCATTTCAGTGCACTGAGCTGCTTGCTCTGTCCTTTTGTGATGCTAAATGAAAAAGAGAATAGGCTAATCCATATGGTTCAGAAGCCCTTCCTGTTTCTGTGAGTTCATGCTTGCTAGGTGCTTTCTTGGAGGATGCTCCATGTTTGGGTTGCATTGAAACTGTGCAGAGATGTGAAAACTGAAACTGGAGCAGAGGCATGAGTTGTCCTTCCTGGCTGGCTCTTGGCATGTCCTCCAGCCTGGCTTTGGCTTTGCCAGCTTTCCCAGACAAAGCTTGGGCACAGTGTTAAGGTACAGATGGTTTGTGGGAGGCAGTCTGGATGCGGCCATGACGCTTGGGCACAGAAGGAAGTTTCACTGTATAGGTATGACGTTGCTCTGCCACTTCTCATCAAGATCGAAGACAGTGTCTGTTTTGTGAGGTTAGGCACAGCCCAGCAGCTGGGTGGGCTCTGCACTGCTGGAAGGGTTTTGGCCTGCCGATGTTTTGCTGGGGAGGAAAATCACATCAGAGCTGTGGACATCTCCGGCTCTGTTTGCCGATGGAGGAGGGTGGCAGGGCTGCATGGCAGAGACCTGACTAGGCTCTTGTTGAAACAGACTGAAGGTGACTGATGAGGGTGGGAGCAGCTCAGGAAATTCATTGTGATCTTCACTGAAATTCAGAGAGTGCAACTTCCAGGGTTGACATTTTGGCGCTGGTATTAGGATCTTCCTTTAACCTGCATGTATTCTCGTGCTTTGAGGGAAAAGGCCATGAGCCGCATATTGATCTACCTAAATGAGCCAAGTTCTTCTTCAAGGGTGCCTCTGGGTCAGCACTTCCCTCCCAGGTCCCAGCTCATAGGTGCTGCAGTTGTTCTTGGCTGTGGAGGGAGGTGTTCCGTTGCACACCTCTATTACAAGCCCCAAGGCAGAAACCAACATTTCTCACTTCCCAGTGAGGGTCTCCTTAGGTCCCTCCTGCCTGTGGAAATCCTTTGGGGCCTAAACGGTGTCTTTGGTAACTAAAACTTTCTGTATGTTCTCAGTTTATTTCTTGTGGCCCTACTGAGATCTCTGCTTTTGCCCATTTTCCCACAGAGATGTTCCTTCTTGTATCATCCTGACATTCCAGGAGGAGATCAAAGTTCAATCCCATCACTTCACTGCACCCTTATATTCCTGTCTGCACCTCCTCTGCCACCATGCCCTGTATTCGACTGGAAGTGGTGACATTTCTAGTGGATCCAGGGAACTCATCTTTTTGTGCCTTCCCTGTGGTTGACACAGGACCAAACTCATCAGGTGTCCCCCAGCTTCCAGTACTCAGAGATCTGTGGGTGTAAGAACCTGCATGTGGATGCTGGCTGGTCTGTGGGTCCCTTGTGAGCTCATGGTGTGTAGACCTGCTGCTGGGCAGTGGGGTCTCCTCGGGTCCCAGCTGCAGCAGAGGAATGACCTCGTCTCCCTGAGCGGGGACACTGATAGAGCTTTGCAGCAGAACTGTGCTCTGCCTGGTGAGCAGCTGCTGGGGCTTCATTCGCACTCGCAGAAGTGCAGTGGGGTTTCACCAGGGGATGTGACAGCTACCGGGGGTGGGCAGCACTTGTACAAGTACCTGAGAGACTACAGGTCTACCCCCAGGTGATGCAGGAGCATGGTCTTTCAGTATGAAGGCATGCGGGGCTCTGATTAAAATAAAGCAGAAGATGGCCTGTTAGTGACCATTTTCCAGCACATCCAGCCCAAATGTACGTCTGCCTCCCATTCTCCTGCCCCTCCTCCTCAGCATGTCCCCAAGGACCATGTAGTTCAGGGTCTAGAGAGCATCAGGTCACTGAGCATGAGCTGCCTGATGTGCCTGATCAGTGAGGGAAGGAGGCACGTGCGGCTTGTGCTGGAGCTAAAGCCCTTTCCCTGCAGAGGTGATGCTCCAGCCCGTGGTGGTGCCCAGTGCTGGTGAGCCACCAGCTGTTCAGGTACGAAGAGCCTTTGGAGAAGGAACACTTGACAAAGGACCTACCCCTGCATATGGTCCCTCAGAAATGGGTTTAAACCAAGACATGAGGGAGGTGATGCGGACAGGCTGATGTTTGCATTGCTGGTTTTAGTACAAGAAGAGGAAGATCAGGTAGCTGTTGGCATACCTTTGCCTGAAGGAGGACAAGAGAGGAGCGGGTGGTCAAGTGAAAGCAGCGGGCAGGCGGGCAGACTGCTCCCAACGAGGCTGTGTCTTCTGCTGATGGAGCTGATGGTGGCCAGGGAGGTAAGGCTGAGGTATTGGAATGCAAATGCCAGCTCAGGAGTGCAGGGGAGAAGCTGAGGCAAGTGATTTGCTCAGTCCAGAAGCTCTTAAAGGTGAGAACAGAGCAGAAAGCCACGTGTGTGCTTTAGGGAAAGGCAGAGGTAATGGTGAAGCTGAGGGTGGGAGGGGTGTGTGTGCAGAACCAGAGGTAGGACAAAGCCATAAACCTTTAGACTGCTTTGGAAAATGACATTGTCAGGAGTCCTGTTTTTTGTATTTGGTAAAGCAGAAAAATGTAGTGAAGTAAATGGAACTGAGTATCTTCAGTGAGCTGAAGGAGAGGGCATTTTGAGTGAATGTTTCAAGTTGAAGCTACAAAAACCTGCCCAAAAATGTATTCCTGGCAGCAGATAAATCCTGCAGGTAGAGAATCCAAACGTGATTGTCCCCAGGCTTCCAGGAATAAGCAAAGCTCTCAAAGAACAAAGATTAGGATTCATATGCAAGAAACCCTCTATCAGGGGATCTGAAATCATGAATGTGAGATGCAGTTTCCCAGGAGCTTAGCTGAGCTAGACCTGGAGAGCACTGAGAGGAGTAATAGTAAGTTCTTCAGCTCTACAAATAAGAGTAAGGACAGAGGATGTAGAGCTATTAAGCCACAAGAATGAGTAAGATCAAAGGTAATTAGATAAAGTCCAAACCTACCAGAACAGTTCCCTATCACAAGGGGCATGATGTTGGCTGGCTTGGAAACAGCAGGACGGTGCTACCAGCTGGAGAGAGCAGCATCAGGGCCCTGAGGGCACTAAGGCATCTTCATGTCCATGACCAGCTTTCCTGGGATCTCCTCCCACAACACTGCTCCCAGGAGCTCTGTTTAAGCTGCAGCTTTCAGTGCCTGCCGGAACTGTGGAGAAGGAGTCCTGGTCTCCAGTTCACTCATTGTCATGCCTGTGGCTGGCTATGGACCCTCCTGATCCAAACTCCACGCCATGGACCGATTTCCCAGCTTCATCTCAGGCCTGCCTCATGACTGTGGACCTGCCTGTTGAGCATAAGATCTGGACTTAACCCTGACCTGCAGCTTGGCTTCCTGGCTTGTCTGGAGACCTGCCCCATCGCTGTGCCACTGCCTTATGAGCTGGACTCCTGGTTGGACTTGGCCACGGTCTCTGGTTGGTCCTGCTGGCCTGGCTGTGGGTCTTGGGTTCCTGACCCACCTCCCTTAGGGGACATTCCCACCAAAGCAATGACACCAGCATTCTGGAAAAATAATAGGGAAAGCTGCTGGCGCATTAGCAAAGGTGAGGTGAGAGTGAGCCGTGCATGGGAGTGCGCTGAGCAACCCCGGCTGAGGTGCTGTGTGTGAACTGGTTCAGGAGTGTCCAAAACTGATTTTGAAGGAAGAGGAAGGTGTAGGCCGGAACAGTGTTCATCCAGGGGTGGTTTTGTGCTAAAGGAGATCGACTGACTGTGTTTGCTAAGGAAATGTCCCAGCTCTTTTGGATTTCAGGACAGTGGCATGTGGGAAATGATTAGTCAAGTTGGAGGAAATGTGGGGTAGCACTGGAAATCTGTCACTACCTGATTAATGGTTTAACCTCTGAAATGCTTTCACTAATAGCTGTGGCGAAAAGAAAACTGAAATATGCTGCTAATGTGGCATCCTGTGAGGTGAGAACATTTTACTGTCAGAAGTGGATGAGTTGGCATAATAAATAGGATGAAATTCAGCAGGATAAACCACAGGATCTTGCGCTTGAAACAAGATGTTCTCAGTAGTTACACGCTGACGTTTTACTTCTTCAAACAAGAGGGGGGCCATCAGTGATTCAGGAGGTGGCTGCAGCACTGTGTGTCTGTGGACGAGGCAGATGAAGGCTGGGCATGTCTAGTACGAGGTGTTTCCAGTGTGGGAGATGTTAGTGCGATGCACAAGGAGCTGTTCACATCTGATGGGGAACTGGTTGTCATCCTCATCACTGCAGGAAGCTGGATTCACGTTGGTCTTGCTGCTGGGACAAGAGACATTCGCAGTGTGGGCAGCCTCCATGTGCCCGGCCAGGAACGAAGCCTCAGTGAGGGAATCTCCTCTTGGAGGGAACTGGGTAATGGCTGTAGGGCCAGGTTGGATGGAGCTCAGAGCAGCCTGCTCTAGTGAGAAGGTGTCCCTGCCCATGGCAGGAGGTTGGAGCTGAATGAGCTTTAAGCTCCCTTCCAACCCAAACCATTCTGTGGTGATTCTGTGCTGTGACTCTGTACATGCTGACCTTGCACACACGAATCTCAGTAATGTAATTAGGGAGTATTTACAATATAGTAAATGAAATATGAGTACTAACTTTTCAGGACCTAGTTTGCCAGTTGTTGGATGAGGTTCTACTGAAGCAGGTGCTGGAATGGCTGCTTTGAACGTGGCTCATTTGCGCTGTGGGTTAATTACAGAGTAGTCTGAGGCTATGGTCCAGGGGGTTACTGGGAGGAGGACCTGCAGCTTTGGTTAAGATTGCAGAGGGACAGTTGGTAGCTGTAGTTAAGACAAAATAGCTCTTTAGGATAGGTTGCAGGTGCTGTGCATTTACTTACTGCATGTTGGAACGTGGCAGTCCTGTGGTAGTGCCAGCATCCAGTTTGGCCTCATCTCACCCCGAACCATTGTCCCTCCCCTGATCCTCACTCCTCTGTGTTTTCCAAAATTCACCACTAAGGTGAATCCTGCCTGTCTCCTGCATGGATCAGGTGGAACAGGCCTCACCTCCCCTCATCTCCTGGGAAGAGGCTCCCACAAACTAAAGGGCAAGTGTGGGTGTGGAGCAGAATGTGCCAGACACGCTGATGTGTGTGCTGAGCACCCTTTGTCACAGCACCTTGGCCGTGGAGTGAGGAAGGTGTGAGAGCGGAGCATCCTTTCCAGTGCACTGCGAGCCTGCAGCCTGGCCCTGGTGGAGATCCACGGCTCTGGTACCCCTCCTGCTGGGTATCACCTCGTTGCTCTTCACCTCTCTCAAGTTGTGTCTGTTTGCAGAGATGCTGTAGTGTCTCCTCTGAGAAACTTCGTGCTGTTGGCTGCTTCCACGTGCAGATCTGCCTTTGTGGAGAGAAAGTGCCGGGAGGCTCTGTGAGGCTGCGTTGGAGCTGGTGGGGTGAGAGCACTTTGCAGACACAGGGGTCTGGGTTTTCCTGGGGTGCTCAGCTGCCTCTTTGAGCCTGGCAGCTTTGGCAGTGTGGGTTCAGGTGGATGCAGGGCTCAGGGGTTGCTCTCCAGGACTGTGATTCTGGAAGGAGAGGAAGGTCCTCAGCACTGGGAGACTGTTGACACAGCCGAGGAAGGCACCAACACTGGCTGCAGAGAGCATGTGGGATGCTGGGGCTGACCAAGACCTAGAGCTGTTCCTGCATGTGCAATAACCTCGGGTTGAGAACCTTCTTTATCAGAGCTTTTCCTGTATATCATACGTTGATGCCTGTGAAGGATGGAGGAGTCAGTGGTGTCCAGGGAGCTGCCTGTTTTGCCTGGCAGGGACCTCGACTGCTCCTTTTCTGCCCATATATTTGTGGCAGTGTTTCCAGTTGTTTGCCATCATCACAGAGGTTGAATTGCTAATACATGAAATCACGTTACCAGAGCCCCAGCGGGCCCAGCTTTGATATTGCCTTCTTTTCTGAGAAAGGAAATTATTTTGAGTGGAATAAACCCTCCTGGTGTGCCAGGGATGTAGTTAGTTACTTCCTCGGTACCTGGGTTGGATCAGCTCTGCTCCGGAGCCAGGCTGAGAGAGCTGGGCTGGATCAGCCTGGAGAAGAGAAGGCTCCTCAGGGAGAGACCTCAGAGCAGCTCCAGTGCCTGAAGGGGCTGCAGGGAACCTGGAGAGGAGCTTTGGGCAAGGGATGGAGGGACAGGAGAGGGGAATGGCTTTAACTGCCAGAGGGGAGACTGAGCTGAGCTCTGGG